>APFE030984809.1:7163-37152 GCA_000404065.3 Pinus taeda
AAGGAATTGATATCTATTTTTTTGAGTTTATATTGCCACATTTTACACATGTATATTTAGTTCATGTGTGCAGATTTGTAGGAAATATAGCTATAGTAGACCTTTACTTGGTGATTTTCATCCAACAAGCACTCAACAAGGCACTATTTACAAATAAGTATATCTTATTTGCCTTGTTTTATCTCATCTTTGTTTATCCAGTTTTTTTCCTTAAAACATGTCTTTTAGTCCTACCTATTTCAACATTTAAAAGTTTATTGAGTCGCTGTAATATTCCTAGGGAATGTTTAATGTAAATAACAAAGCATACATAGACAAAAAGCCACAAAAATTAAACACACGAATCAAACCATGAATATGCACCAAAAATTGCGCTGCTGAATCATTTTATTAGAATATGAAGACGGTACAATGAGGTGCTGGAAAGAGTGCACCTGGACTTGCTTAAAGTAAGCTAGCTAAGCCCCAAATGAACAATAAGAAGTTCCCCTCCAGTATGGTGCTGCTCTATCTCTTGGCTCTGCCCTGAACTGCCCATTAATATGCTGCTGGGTGTGAAGATCTGCTCCTAGGGCCTCCTCCGGTACTCATAAAATTTTGGGAAATTAACTCTAGCCTCTCCACCAAATACCGAGAATAGCCCATGAAGGAATTGGGTTATGGCTGACTTTGGAATTTTGACCCTTTTTTCCCTCTATGGCTGTACTATTGGGAAATTCGACCCACCTGTCAATCCTAATGCAAATGGCCTCAAAAATACTTGCAATCTCCAAGCAAATAGTCTCCCTAGCCCCTCCTCAAATCTCGGGCCCAAACTCCCTTCACTCCTCAACTCCGAAGTGTACTTCCTCCAAGCACTATGTAGTCCCTATGTTGCTGCTAGTGACTGCTCCTCACAAACTCGCACTCCCACTGTTGGAACAATTAAAAAAGGATGGAACTCCCTCCTTGGGCTGGCACTCGAAGTCCACTCAAGTAAGGGTTGAGATTTCCCCTCGGAAACATTCGTGTGCTAAACAACACTTGTAGACTTAGCTTCAGCTCAAGTGTGCTATGTCAAGGACAAGATTTTTGAATAGATGAATGAATGACCAAGTGAGTGCCTTCCCTTCCTTTTTTTCAAAATTCCTCTAATGTGATGATGTGGGCCCATATTTCCTCCCACCGAATTTCCCTCCAAGGCATGTGTATTCTCCATGTGGGCCGCAATTCTCCATGTGTGGTCCCCATGCTTAGGGGCTCTATATTCTCCTCCACCTCTAGTGTTTGGGATTTGCTTTTAATCAAAAATCAATGTGGTGCCTCTAAACCCACATTTCCTAAGTGCAAACATGAATTAAGACAAAATTTATCAAAATTGATATTTCACTTAGCAATAATGCTAAGTGGGAATATCACAGTCCTCCCCGCCAAGACGTTGCTTGTCCTCAAGCAACTGTAATGAATGATGCTAAAGTATTTGCTCCCCTTCCAAGCGGCATCCTCATCTAGTAGGCTCCTCCATCTGATCAGAAACTACTTAATGACTCTGTTCCTCAAATGCCTCTCCCGTGTGTCCAAAATAACCTCTGGCTCCAGAACTAAGTGCCCCTCATCATCCATAGGGGGTAGCTCTATTGCTACTGTCACCTGCTGCCCAAGTGCCTTTTTCAGGCAAGACACATGAAAAATGTTGTGCACCCGACTACCCGGGGGTAGCTCCAGCTCATATGCTACCTCCCCAACTCTACGAGTGACTTGGTATGGCAACAAGGCTTGAGCTTCTCGGCCTCCTTCTACTTGAGCGATGACTGCCTATATGGTTGAAGCCTCAAGAAGGCCAAATCCCCTGCCTCAAACCATTTGTCAACTCTGCCCCTGTCTGCATAAATTTTCTGTTGGTTCTAGGATGTCCGCATGTTGTCTTTGAGAGCTCGAAAAATGTCTTGGCTGTCCTGTATCCAATCCTTGGCCTTAGGGGCCTTGCTATCTCCAAACATCACATCAGCAAAAGACAATGCATCGTAACCATATAGAGCTTGGAATGGAGACATACCTATGGACATGTGGTACGTGGTGTTGTAGCAGTACTCTCCCAAGTGTAACCACCGTATCCATGCTCACTGATGGCCCATCACATAGTTACGCACATAACCCTCTAGCCATTTGTTAACTATCTTTGACTGCCCGCTTGTCTGGGGATGATAACTAGTGCTCGGAGTGAGCTCAGTGCCCACTAGTCGGAATAACTCTTGCCAAAACCCCCCCATGAACCTGTTGTCCCAGTCACTAACAATGGTCTTCGGAAGACCATGTAGCCGAAACACCTCCCTGAAAACAATTCGGCCACCTGTGAGGCCGAGTACTGGGCTAAGATGGCAAAGAAATGTGCAAACTTCGTCAACCGATCAACCACCACGTAAACACAGTCTTTTCCTCGTACTGTGGGCAACCTGGTAGTGAAGTCCATTAACACACTCCCATTTCCCGTCAGGGATAGGAAGAGGTTGTAGCAACCCGACAGGGTGTGAATTCTCACCCTTGTGTGAAAAATCGGTTACCTGATTCCTATTGCAGCAAACTAATAATATTTCACCTACTTGTTAAATTACTCGAACAAGTTACTTGTAGTTTTCTATGGCAAACTCTGAAATACATACATTGCAGCCTACACAAACCAAAATATTGCAGAAACTAAATACTGCACTGGAGAGAAATAAACACACACATCAACATAGTTGTTTTTGGACAATGTCCTCGGAAAAACCCAATGTGGGAAAACCAGTGTAGCAGCTGAGGGTTTTAATTTTTAAATCGTTGGATGCCCAAACTGGCTATCCGATACCAAGAAATGATGGGAAAGAGTTAGTGAGAAAAATTGCATACTGATTTGAGAGATCTGACACTGATCAGCGGTTGGTTGGCTGGCCCCATGTTGCCTCTGCACAGCTTTTGCATCAATCCTACACAGATCTGTATCACACTGGCTAGGCTCTCTGTCACCTCCTCTGTTGATCTCCTACTATTTGGAAATTCGACCTTTTGGCTCTGCGATCTCACACCCTGGCTTCTGGCACTAGATCTCGACTCTCCCAGCTAGATTTTGAACTCCCTATGAAGCTCTGCGTTGCCTCTACGCGGCACTGTGTTGCCTCACTAAACTGCTTTATGCCCTCTCTGCTTTGCACTCACTGGGTCTGGAAACTCTCCTTTGGACTACTATCCCTGCCCCTCACTCCAAGAAGATCACTCGATCTCACTCAGGAACCTCAACACTGCTACTCTTGAGAAATTCGATCTCTTATCTCACTGTCTCGATATGTGCTTCAAGTGACCATCAAGCTCCTTCTTATAATCTCTCGTTGGAGCACCAACAGCCAAGATTAAATCATAATCAAGGGCTAAGATTAACTAGGAGTTGATCCTCGTCTTCTAGAAGATTCGCACCAGATTTAATTAATACCCTTTAACTAATCACATTTCCTAAGTTTAGACTTAGGAATACATTAAAAATGATTAATTATTTCAATTAAGCCATCTCTAGGTGGAATTTTCCCAAACGATTTTTGGGTCTTGGAGAATGCATATGTCTTAGCCTCTCTACAAAATCTCAAGGCTAGAGCACATTTGATGCTACAAAATCAACACTCCCTCTTAGTGATGAATGTGCTCTAGTGTTGCAACCCATTGAAGCATCACTCTGTCTTTGCACCATCTCTTGCTGCGCTGTTGATGTTTGGCTCTTCTGCCCATCAACTACTGCGTAACTCTGATTATTGCATCCGTGCTGCTGATGGCCCTGCTAAACTACTGCCAACATTGCATGTGCACTGCAACCCTCTCCAACTGCTGCTGCAACTGCAACTGCTACAACTGCAACGGAAAAGCATCCATAATACTGAACCGACTGTGGTCACTATGATGCATCTTTCACTCGAGTCCTGACTGCTACTAGACTATGCACTGTCATTGAAGCCTCTGCTTTGCTGCTGACTCTGCACTGTGCCAACTGCACTGCTACCAACTCTCCTCTGCGCTGCTCAGTCTTTGACCCGCTACTAGCTACTGCATCTATCACTCTCGAACCTAATTTCACCAACTGCCACTGATCCATCCTGTTACTGCATGTATTGGGCTCCCTTAGCAAGGTATTGATTCATGAGGTGGAGCTCCTCAAGAATCCTGCCCATCATGTAGATCTTTGGGGCTACAACTCCAAATCACCCCACCTCACCCCTGGAGGTAACTTGGTGATCATGGCATACTCTTCCTCCAATGTGGAGGACATCTTGTCGATCTCAGCAGATGCAGCCTGCTAATCTTGCTTCTCCTCTTTGTCATTTTTTCTGAGAGGGCACTGAGTGTTGTGGTGGCCAAGTTCACTACACCTGAAGCACTTGATCTTTGAAACATCCTTCTTCTTCCTGCGTTGCCCCTGATACCCCTTAGATGCGAGGGCCACATCTTCATCGTCCTTTACTTGCTTTGTCCCACTGCCGCTGCTAGTACCACTGATGGTGTTCTTCACCAGATCTCACCTCATTTCCTCCTGGTGTAGATCAACCCACACACATTCCCAATCTAGCAGTGTTTCTCTGCCCAGGATACTCTAGATGAAAACTTATCATTCTTTGGAAACACAGTTAAGAGCTAATCGTACAAACGCTATAGGATGGAGCACTGACCCTACTGAAGCCAGCTGGTCCCGGACATCCTGAAGCCTAGTAAGGAAGGGGTCTATACGCTTCCCTTTTTGCATCATCTTAGCTTCTCCTCAAGATGAATCTTCCGCTACTCGGTAGATCCTTCGTACATCGTAGCTAGTGCCTCCCACATTTGTCGAGCAGTATCTTTGCCAGCTATGTGAGATACCACGTGATCTTGAACCCCATCAAGAATCAACCTCTTAGCTTTTGCGATCTCCTTCTTATACTTCTTGAGTGGATTTGCATCGGCAGGTACAACTCCAGACTATCGACATAAGTTTTGAGATCATGCTCATCTAGAAGGCAGGAGATCCTAGCCTTTCAGATCACATAGTTGGAAGCTCTGTCTGACCGATCTTGATCTCTCAATCCAGCTGATGCCATCTCTCCTAAAAGAAGTCGAACTGCTCCCTCTTCTCCTCTGCGTAGCTGCTGCCCAACTATTCGCACTCTCTTCTGGAGTGAGAAATCTCGCACATAGCTACTGCTGCTCTGTTAGAAAAAATCGAACTTCTTGGCTAGAAGTCCTCTGAGGAAGAAATTCCCTCAGTATGTGCTATTCTCTCCTTCTGACACTATTCTGCCAACTATTGCTGCAAAATATCTGCATCCTAGCTGAAGATTTTCTGTGCAAGGAAAATATGTTGCTCCCTTCTACCTCTAGAAGGCTTCGATCTGGAAATCGAATTTCTCTGTCGACTCACTTAGAGAAATCAATCTTCCCTCAAAACTTCGACCTCCTTGGCCCAAGGATTGTGCTGCCTCTGGGGTTTCGAATTGCTGCCTCTGCAGTAATTTCGAACTTCCTTCTTCCTTTCTACAACTGATCCCTTCTGCTCACGATTTGTTCTTTGATACCAAGTGAAAAATCGGTTACCTGATTCCTGCTGCAGCAAACTGAAAATATTTCACCTACTTGTTAAATTACTTGAACAAGTTACTTGCAATTTTCTATGGCAAATACTGAAATACATACACTGCAGCCTACACAAACTAAAATACTGTGGAAACTAAATACTGCACTAGAGAGAAATAAACACACATCAAAACAATTATTTTTGGAAATATCCTCGGAAAAACCCAATGTGGGAAAACCGGTGCAACCGCTGAGGGTTTTAATTATTATGCAGTAGTAAATTTGAGTACAAATTGTTGGATGCCCAAACTGGCTATTTGATATAGAGAAATGTTGACAAAGAGTTAGTGAGAAAAATCTCACACTAATTTGGGAGATTCGACAGTAATCAGGGGCTGGTTGGTTGGCTCCACGCTGCCTTTGCGCAGCTTCAATGTCACTCCTACATAGATCTTCGTCACACTGGCTAGGCTCTACGTCATCTCCTTTGCTAATCTCATGTTGTCTGGAAATTTGACCTTCTAGCCCTCTGGTCTCACACCCCAACATCTGGGACTGGATCTCGACTCTCCTAGCTGGATTTCAAACTCCCTCTGAAGCTTTGCACTGCCTCTTCATGGCACTGCACTGCCTCACTGAACTTCTCTATGCCCTCTCTGCTTTGCACTCTCCGGATCTGGAAAAATCTCATCTGGACTATTATCCTTACCCCTCACTGCAAGAAGATCACTCGATCTCGCTCCGGCAACTCAACGTTGCTACTCTTGAGAAATTCAATCTTTGATCTCACTGTCTCGATATGTGCTTCAAGTGCCCATCAAGATCCTTCTTATAATATCTCGTTGGAAAACCAACAGCCAAGATTAAATCATAATCAAGGGCTAAGATTAATTGGGAGTTGATCCTCGTCTTCTTCTAGAAGGTTCACACCAAATTTAATTAATACCCTTTAATTAATCACATTTCCTAAGTTTAGACTTATGAATACATTAAAAATGATTAATTAGTTTAATTGAACCATCTCTAAGTGGAATTTTCCCAAACAATTTCTAGGTCTTGGAGAATGCATGTGTCTTAGTCTCTTTCCAAAATATCGAGGCTAGAGCACATTCGATGCTACAACAATCAACACCTTGTTCCTGTGACTGTGTCACACTCCCTAACATGCCTCAGAACATCATCCGTTAGGCCCCTCGATGCAAAATGCTCCCTGATGGCCCTATATGCCTTTGTGAACCCCTAGTGCCATGCTAGTGGTGAGTCATGGGAAACCTATAAAATATTCTCCCTCAATTGGAAGTTAGGCACCAAGTAAATCTGATCTTTGAAGTAAATAACCTCATTCATCAACCTGTATTGATCATCTGTCACTGCCCCATCAAGGACCTCACATGCAAATCGGTCATTGGTGTACTCCACTAGTAACTGCGGCCTCCAATCTGGGGCAATGCTCATCAGAGAAAGGGCATCTAGTCTCCTGGACAACTCATTTTCCACCATGTTGTGCTTCTCTTTGACACACTCAATCTTAAAGTCGTATGCTTGGAGCTTGCTCACCCACTTCTGTGGCCTCTCCTGCAACTACTTCTACTCCAAGAGAAACATGAGGCTGTTGTGGTTGGTCTTGACCCTGAAACGATTCCCACCAAGTACTGTTTGTACTTGGCTAGCACATGCATGATGGCTAGCATCTCCTTGTCATAAATAGAGTACAACCTCTCATGGGGCAATAGTTTTGACTCTCGAAGGCTATGGGGTGCCCTTCTTGCATCAAAACTGCACCTATACCCTCTTGGGATGTATCACACTCCAACAAAAGGGGCTGGTTGAAATCTAGAAGTGCTAATACAGGACAACTGCTCATGACCTGTTTGAGGCGATCAAAAGTCTCCTACGCTGTAGTTTTCCACTCAAAGGCCCCCTTCTTCGTCAGATCAGTGAGGGGAGTTGCCAACTGAGAGAATCCCTTTATGAACTTCCTGTAGTAAGCGTAGATGCCCACAAATCCCCTCAATTTGGTCACATTTCGGGGCTCTATCCAATCTCGGACGGCCCTGATCTTCTCCTCATGGACCCTCACACCCTCCTCCCCAAGGATGTGCCCTAGGTAGAGCATCTTTGTCAAGCCAAACTTGCACTTAAACAGTTTCGCATAGAACTGCTGCTCCAAAATGCGCAACACTGCCTCTAAGTGCTGCAAGTGCTCCTCCCATGTCCGGCTGTAGATCAAGATGTCATCAAAGAACACCAACACAAACTTCCATAGCTGCCCATGAAACACGTGGTTCATGCAGGACTGGAAAGTGGCTGGTGTGTTGGTTAGACCAAAAGGCATAACCAGGAACTCAAATTGCCCATAATGGCACCTGAAAGCGGTCTTAGGTACATCCTGGTCCCTCATCCTGACCCAGTGATATCTTGAGCGTAGATCAATCATGGTGAAGAATTTCGCTCCCCTTAGCTCGTCCATCAACTCATCTATGCGTGGGATAGGGTAGCGTTTCTTCATGGTCTTCTTAGGGCCCTGTAGTCAATGCACATTCGTAGGGACCCATCCTTCTTCTTCACCAGAACAACTGATGAAGCAAAAGGGCTAGAGCTAGGCCTGATGTACCCAAGTGCTAACAACTCATGAATAACCCTCTCTATCTCATCTCGGTATGCCTTGGGATGTCGGTAAGGGGTAGTAATCAAGGCATGTACCCTCGACTCTGGCTCATTAGTATGCTCAAACACTCGGTCAGGTGGTTCACCCAACGGTATGTCTCCAAACACTATTGGGTACTTGTCCAAAATGGCCTATATATCCGGGTGTGGTGGCTTGCGCTGACCCCCAGCCTCTGAAATCCTCAACTCCATAGCCCACTCAATGTCCTGGTTTCTCAGATCCACCTCCATCCCGTGGGCCAAAATAGTTTGTGGAGGGTAAGAGTGCATGCCCCATAGCAAAACTGGTTTGCCATCTGGCCCTATAAACTCCATCTCCAACTTCCTCCAATCAGTAGTGACTCTGCCAAGAGAGTAGAGACATCGGACACCCATCACCACATTGGTGTTTGACACATTCACTAAGAAGAAGTGATTTGTCACTGACTAGTTCCCCGTGGTCACTATCAAAGTTGGAACATAACGTGTGCACTACATGGTTCTATCACCTGGCACCAATATTGAAAAGCCATCAAACTCCTCAGTTGTGATACCCCTCCTCTGGACCATCTATGCATCAATGAAATTGTGCGTAGCCCCACTGTCTACTAAAATCGAGACACGCTGCCCCTGATCCTCATGATCAAAGACTTGGGTACCCCATGTAGAGATGCGAGGACCCCTCACGATGGAGTGAAAAGAGCTCCCCCTAGTGGGGGTGGTGGTGGTGGCCCCCTATCTACCTACCCTGCGCTGTCATCTCCTCCCATCTCCAAATATGCATCATCCTCCCCATCATTGTCAGAAAATACCTCAATGTAGTGGGCCTTCCCCGCTGTGAATCTATGGCCTAGAGCCCATGGTTCGTGACAGGTAAAACACAACTTCCTCCTTTGAAGGTCTCTCTAGGTCTCCTCATCCAACTTTCCATGCCCCTAGTTGGCTCTTCTTGGTGGAGCTCTAGTGTCACCTCCCTTCTGTGGGTAGGGAGCGCGTGACGGAAAAGGTGCCCTGGTCTTGGGGATGCCCCCTTGCAAGTCCCTAGCACAAGTCATTGCGTCCTATAAAGTCGAGGGTTTGCGTGACTTCACCAGTCCATGTAGTGGCTCCAGCAACCCCTCTATGAAAGTATACACCCTCCTAACCTCGTATAGGTATGGCACCATAAGTGAAACCCTAAAAAACTATGATATGTAGTGCTCTGGCTGGCTGATTTGTCTAAGTTGGGTCAATTCTTTGAAGTGAGCCTCTAGATCCCTCCTATCAAAACGCTCCACCACTCTCTGTGTGAAGTCTTCATATTAAGTCACACTGGAAAGCCCTAATGTAGATAGGCCATGAAACCACCACTCATGCGCCTCCCCTTCCAAGTGCAAGGTAGCCATTTTGATGGCCTCCATCTTTTTCATCTGATTAAGCTGGAAATAAGTATCCAGCTTCTCCACCCAAGCTCGAGCTGTGCTCTTGGAAGAACCATCATATGTGGGGAAATACATCCTCCCAACAGTGTGTTGTAGCTCTGAGTTCTGTGAATTATGACCCCCATTGGACCTGCCTTTCTCATTCTGTTTGAGCTGACAATAATCTCTAAGTGACGAGGTCGCTTTGAAATCTTCCCCCATGGCTTTCCATTCCCTGATGAAATCCCCCATGGGCATTTGATCATCCGGTCCCCCATGCTCACTGGGTGTTGACGGTAAGAAAGCAGCAACATGGTTCTGGATGGCCCACTTAGGATGGTGGGTGAGTGGTTGGTGAGGGATGGTTGTACTGCTGTGAGGCTCTTGATGTATCCCCAAAAAGGAATTCATTGTGGAGGCCCTTGTCCCTGTTTTGTTGCTTGATCTCCACCAACATCTCTTTCTGTTCCCTAGCCAAGTCATTCAAAGCCTTAAAGAGGTTATCAAATGCTGCTTCTTCCTTCCTGCTTGGTTTCCCCATCTCTGCTACAACGACTGTCTTCCCACGTGCCTCTAAATCAAGAGTAACCTCCAACTCCCTTTCCCTACTCCTGTACCTTTGCCTCCGGTAAGTGATGTTTTGCCTGTCTTCTCGTGTCATAGATTGCGCTTCTCCCACAGGCTAAGCCAAGTCTATGAGCTCTGATACCACTGTAATATTATTCCTAGGGAATTTTGACAGTAAATAACAAAGCATACATAGACAAAAAGCCACAAAAATTAAACACATGAGTTAGACCATTAATATGCACCAAAATCTACGCTACTGAGCCATTTTATTAGAATATGAAGAGGGTACAATAAGGTGTTGGAAAAAGTGCATCCGGGCTTGCTCAAGGCAAGCTAGCTAAGCCCCAAATGAAAAATAAGAGGTTCCCCTCCGGTATGTTGATGCTTTATCTCCTGGCCGTGCACTGAATTGCCCAAAAATACGCTACTAGGTGTGAAGATCTACTGCTAGGGCCTCCTTCGGTGCTCATAAAATTCTAGGAAATTAGCCCTGGCCTCTCCACCAAATACCCAGAATAACCCACGAAGGAATTGGGCTATGGCTAACCTTGGAATTTCGGCCCTCTTTTCCCTTTATGGTTGCATTGCTTGGAAATTCGACCCACCTGTCAATCCTGCTGCAAATACCCCCAAAAATAGCTTCAATCTCCAAGCAAATAATCTCCCAGGCTCCTCCTCAAATCTCAGGCCCCCCATCACTCCTCAACTCCCAAGTGTGCCTCCTCCAAGCACTGCGCAGTCCCTGTGCTGTTGTTAGTGTCTCCTCCCCACAAACTCGCACTCCCACTGTTGGAACAATAAAAAATGGATGGAACTCCCTCCTTGGGTTGGCACTCGAAGTCCACCGAAGCAAGGGTTGAGATTTCCACTCAGAAACATTGGTGTGCTAAATAGCACTTGCGGACTTGGCTTCAACTCAAGCGTGCTATGTCAAAGACAAGATTTCTGAATAGATGAATGAATGACCAAGTGAGTGCCTTCCCTTCCTTTTTGTCAAAATGTCTCCAATGTGCTCATGTGGGCCCATCTCAATTTCCTCCCACCGAATATCCATCCAAGGCATGATATTCTCCATGTGGGCCGCAATTCTCCATGTGTGGCCCCCACGCTCCACTAGGGGTTCTATATTCTCCTCCACCTCTAATGTTTGAGACTTGCTTTTAATCAAAAATCAATGCGGGGCCTCTAAACCCACATTTCCTAAATGCAAACATAAATTAAGACAAAATTTATCAAAATTGATATTTCACTTAGCAAAAATGATAAGTGGGAATATCACAGTTGCTGAAATAAAGCTCTAGATTGTTTACCCAGGGGGTTTCAAACCCAAAACCTCATAATTTGATTTTCCAGCTTGCTAGAAATTCATTTTATTTCATGTCTAAAGGCTTAGAAGTGATGTAAATGGTCATTCTTCTACCTTCTAACCTCTCCACCCTAGATCCAAGATCTAAAATTGTCTAGGAACTTTTGGGTGTGTTCTCAAGGGGTTGGCTTGCTGATTTCTGCATCTTTTTACAGAAATTAAAGTCATGTAAAAACAGGGCATCTAGTTGTTTTACACAACAATCCTCCTAACCAACCATTTATTCACTGAGAAAATTATATATCCGGTTAGGATATTTTTTGTACACCAAATTTGACTATTTACATGCTATGTTTAGTGAAGTTTGAGTGTTTCTTGCTTGTTGTTAGTGTTATTGCAGAACTTACAGACCTGTCAAGGCAGGACATAAAGCAATTTTATATAGTAACCCATCTAACTAGGTGAAAAATCATAGAAATAAACATATATCTGGTAAGTATATTTCATTTACATCAATTTTAATTATTTATTTGTTACATTCTATATTATTTGATGTACTTCTTGATTTTTAAAAGATTTTATGCAGATAGTTATAGTAGAATAGCAGGATAACAGTGAAAATCCTCAACTTTAGCCATTTGATTGCATTATAAGGCATTGTCTTGGAATGATTGGCTGGAGTCATTCACGAAAAGCCTCCCATAACCCTTTTTGGTAGGAGTTGGGCTTAAAGAGTGGGGACTTAGGCTGAGGTGAGAGTGGGACTTTATCTTGTGTGTGCCATCCATAGCAAGTTGTACAAGATCCCCAACAACCTGCTAAGCAAAATGGTAACAGAACCCAATGTCACCCTGGCCTAAACCCCCACTCTTTATGCCCAACTTTCTCCTAAAAGGCCAAAGGAGGATGCCTACTCAATACCCCAACCAATCTAAGTAAGGTCAGTCGCTTAAATGGAGTCAAAAGGTGAGGTAGAGGAGATAATTAGGGGTTGCCTTGCTGATTTTCTATATGTAAATTTGCAGCAGAAAACTAAAACCAACAAAACAATATACACATTGTGTTAAATATAACATTTAAGTAGTAGAAAATGTACAAACCATATCTAATATTTATTTTTGTGTTTCAACCCATGGTTATGGGGGTTCTAGAACAAATCATCTTACTGCCGTATAACTACGTATTGCAAATTCTAAAGTAAATTGTCAGTACAACAAACTGATTCCCCTTGGAAGGCCACCCAACTGATGCCTAAGCACTACTAGATCATTGATTTAGGTGTGAGGAGGTTGGAAGGTTTTAGATGGATCTTAAAAGATCACTTCCAAGCCTTTGAACAACAATAAATTGCAATTTCCAGCAAGATGAAAATTGTATTACTGCAGTTTTGGAACACAGTCCCTTTGGGTGTTATGCATTAAGGGAGTTTTGAGGTCTAAAATGAGCCTCCTAAGGAAATTATAATATAATAGTGGAAATAATAAAATAAGATTAGATTACATCATCAAATTTTAAGGAGGGGGGGGTGTGGTGCAGGGGGTGGGGAACTACTTTTTCAACTCGTATTTTCAATTTATCTCCCTATGGGTTTACTCAAATTTCGAGCGAGAACGCTTGTTGGATGAAAAATTTCATTCCTCATCTAAAGAGTACACATGTTGCATAATTTTGATGGACCCTGCTACACGAAGAATGAAAAATGTGGCTGCAATCATGTTTTTCATGTATTTCTCATTTTTCGTATAATAGGGTCCATCGAAAGTATGCAACATGGGTACTCATTGGATGAGGAATTAAATTTTGCATCCAATGAGTACTCCCGCTCGAAATTTGAGTATAACATTAGGGAAATAAGTTGAATATGCAAGTTGAAAAAGTTGTTTTATTATTTTTTAAACATTTTACTTTTTTACCCCAAAAATGGTGAATCATCCCCCATGGTTGACACCATCATCTTGAATTCTGTTGGTTCTTAAAAAGTTCATTTTGGTTGTACATTTTTCTTAGGAGGCCCACTTTAGACCTCAAAAGTTCTCTAATGCCTAGAAAATTTCTAAGAAGAAATTTATTATAGAAATGTGGATAAAAAGAATTATTATATGGCTCTATAACAACAAAATAAAAAATATATTTCAAAATAGAACCAATGAATGGAGTCCTAAGTCAAGATACTTACCTATATAGTGTTTGAAACCTCCTAAAGATTGCAAATATTTGTGTAATGGCAAGGAAAAATGCATATTTGCAAGAAATAAATTGATACAAGCAAAAATAGTCCCAAAATCAATGTATCGAAGCCTAGGATTAGATCTAACTTTTATTTTTAATATCTAGAGGCGAACAAACTTGCTATTATTGATAAAAAAATTTAAAATCAGCGAGTAAAGATGTTGGAAATACTAAAAGGGGGGTGAATTAGTATTTCTTAGAAATTAACAACTTATTAATCTTTTTAGAGCATTAGTTAATCTTCAACTGTATTTAACATGAAACAATATTAGATAGCAAAAGTAGTAAACAATACCATTCAACAATGCACAATAATTAAGACAGTGGACAGAGATTTTTACGTGGAAAACCCCCTCTGCATCAAAACCCATTGAACACTTTTTAATATTTCTCTTCTTCTTCAAAAGAATAATTACATCAAGTTTTCAGCTTCCACTGAAGGAGGCTTTCCAACCCCCTGATTTGCAAGCTACAACTTGTAGGACACTCCTACGCCCTATTAACTAGATGCAACTAGAAGGACACCCCAATGCCTTGGATGTCAGACCCCAACCTGACGAGTGCTCCAACACTCTGTTTACTAGCTGCTACTGGATGGACGCTCCAACATCATGTGATATATCAAGTCCCACTGAAAGAACACTCCAACTCCCTGTGCAGGCTACAACCTACCCTAGTACCACCCTGCCGCCCTGAAGTGTTCTCAGGCCACAACCTAAAGGGGACTCCAATCACCTGCCTTGTACCACCTTGCCACCCTGATGAGGCGACGGACCACGTTTCACAATTTTCAGGCTGGATCCCCCTATGCTCTGAATCAATATAATAAAAATGTAACGAAGATATTGTTGCTCTGTTCGGTATGTCTATCACTGTCATGTCCTGGCAACCTCACTGCATAACACTGCTCAATATGACCATTGCACTATTGTACTGCAAACATTGTTCTCCTGCCTCTGCTTAATCACATTGCCAAACCAAACTATTGCACAATCTACACATCAAACTAAGAATTTACTGTCAATCCTGGCTGTACCAAATCACAACACAATCATTGCACAATTTGATCCTGTACTCATGTGACCTGCAATGGTCAGTGTCATTGTACTGCACTGCTCACAAATGAATATGCGTTCAAAGGCTCATAAGGCGGTCTCTCCAAACCACTGTGCCAAGTTGCTAATGTCGTTGCAAGTACCAGGCATTGAAGTCTAATGATAGCTCAAACCAAGATGCCTTAGGTCATCCCTATGACCCGCTAGCAATTGTCTCAAACTTTGCCCAAGGAGGGCTACTAGCATATGTCTTGTAATAGTTCAGATATAGCTATGAAAACTTAAACTCTTATTGCAAACCAATGAACCTCCCACTGTTGTTATTGTTCATCTAAGTCATGTAATTCTAAAACTATTGTCATCAAACTAACTCAGTTGTTCCTGTCTCACTTTTTAATCATGCATAGGATCACTGACATTTCCTTCCCAAGTCAAGTCAAAGCATCATATCACTGCTGTACAAAAGAGTCATTTCAATGTCCTTTACAAGATCACTGTAGTCAACTTTCACAAATGAAAATCACTACACTTTCTAATCACAGTTGTATCATAAAGTTATTATCACTATCACATCAATGAATCAAACACTACCACTGCTATATATCACTAACCATAATTGTTGTTATTATCAATATTCAAGGATGATTTCACAAACACATTGTGATATATTAGTCACCGTTACATGTCATGTCAAGCCACAACAATACCATCAATATTTTCAAGTCATGCCACTTTAAGGTCATCAAGGCTGTTGTTATGTGAGGTAGATCACTTGTCTTATAAATATAGAGGTCACTAATAGACTTATACTGAAGACCCTTGTTAATAGATGTCAAGATCCTTATCAAGCTTCCTATAGGATAATGTTCAAAGAAACCCTAATTGTTGCAATCTGAGGATGAAATAATTAGCATCCTGTACACTACTATTTGTAACTAGGTCTTGAACATGTATACCAACTTCATCTTAAGGAGATAAACCTTCAATTCCTTGCTTAAGGCACTCTAACACACTGCTTTAGGTCATATTCAGTATTGTAGTATGTGTATATGTATATTTATAAGTAGACCCTAACAATAATCCTTAACATTGTTGTAGATCATCCTTTTTGACTACTACAATAATATTGATGAAGCTAATCATTACTCAGAATAGTTTGAATCTACTTACTTGAAGGGTCAGCTATCTTGGAGGTCTTTAAACATGTATGAACACAAACTTACTCAATCAAGAACAATCACCCGAAATGAGAAGAACCACTAGTTCTTTAGTTCACTTGCCTCTTCCTTCAAAATTAGTATGCAAAATTTCAAACTTGCATTTGAGTAGTCTGTTGTCCAAGATGTAATGTGCCGAGGTCCTGGAGCTGCTTTTTAAGCCCTAAACTTATAGTCCGAGACCTAAAACAAGTTTTTCCTGAGGGCTGAGGCTTATTAGATGAAGGTCGAGGTCTTGTTTGCCAAGGTTTGAAACAAAATGAGTGAGGGACGAGGGTCATTAGATGAAGGCCGAGGTCTTGTTTGATAAGTGCCAAGGTATGAAACAACAATTCCTAGGGCGCCGAGGTATGGTAAGGGAATGCTAATGAAGCCAAACATATCCTTCACCTACAATAATGCAATGCCCATACGCATCACCATAACCCAAGAAAATATATATAAAGAAACCCTTGTTACAGAAATGGAAACACAAACCAAAACAGTAGACCAAAATTTCTATGGAGAAAAACCAGGTCTGAGGTTCTGAAGCAGTCTTGGAATAGGTCAATCAAATGATTCCCTAGAGAGTGCTTAATTCGATCTACCTGCAAGAAATTTTTCCCCAACAAAATGCCAAAACAAAAAGAAGAAAATTAACAAAACCATATCCCTAAAAAGATCTCTACGGTTTACCTCAGGAGGCCAAAAAAGTTCAGAGCAAATCTAAGGATATTTTGTGTGAAGTTCATGCTATTTGAAGGAGATAAGGCCTTCCTTTTATAAGACACACGTGCAGGCATAAGAGGGGTTTCTTAAAGGTAATCATTGGAGGAAACTTGATACCTAAGACAACTTTGAAATGTTGATCCTTTTAAATAAACACTATTAATTGGTTTCATTATGCCCTAAGCAATAAGACACTTTAGCCATTAATGGAATGTAGGAACCTTATGGGTACAAGATACTTGTGATGGGCTTTCTTAAGGTGATTTTTCCATGAACATGATAAAAATTTCTCACGCTTGATGTCTAATGCCCAACAACCAATAAAAGTATGCCATGTCATCACCCCTTGGGGCCTTAGCCCAGAAACTGGGGTTTTCATCTTCAAACTTGAATATCTCTCAGACCAAGAGGCCTCTCAGGATGTACCACATGCCATCGGAAACATCTCAACGAGGAGAATCCATTAGGAATGATCTCCAAGACAAGATTATTGATTTTCCACTTCAAAAACTCTCACGAGTTTGGGGTATATCCATTGACCAGGGAACCCAAACCTAGAACTTAGGGTTTCCAACCATCCAGTAGTGGAGTTTCCAACTTGTTGTAATCCAAACAATTATTAATAAGCGTTAATTAATTGTTTGACATCAATGAATCATGTTTTAGTCAAAGTCAAACCCCAGGGTTGACATCAATGACAACACCATCCAACAAAAGAAACCTACACTAGAATAGAAAATGAAAAGTTTTGGATTTCTGAAAATGTAAGTTGGTTGTCGCAAATTCTTACCTTGTGCCACAATAACTTTACCTCATGAGTTGACCTATGAAACACACATCTATCTAAGTTGGCCTTGCTATATATTGGGGAAGTGAGATTGGTTTTAGAGAGAATTCGCTCCCACTTGTGACTTAAGATCTTCTCCACTTTTTAGACCCAGTTAGGAACAACCCCTATCATGATGTTCTTTAGCCTTTAGTTCAACTATGTGGTGAAATACAAGCCCCTCTTTAGTTGAAGCATCCTATTGGAATGGTTCAGCTTTTGTTGGAGCCACCCACCTGCAACAAGACAAAAAAGCAATATTTCTCCCTAATTTTCCTCCTCCATGTGGCTCTATCACCCCTCAATGGATCGAACCTCTAGCTTCTATGTGACCTTACTTAATGGAGAAAATATTAGATTAAACCATCTACTAGAAAATACCAAGAAGAAAAAAAAGAGATAGTAAAATCAAACTCACACAATGTACAAATATATAGGTTTGCAAATGAAATTCTTTTATTAATGCCACTTATCTCACAAAAAATAACAACATTTTGCTAGGGAGGAGGCTAGCATTTTATTAAAAAAAAATTGATGGCTAGTTAATGACTAGTTGGACTCCTCTAGAATATGTCACTAGTCATCCACATGTTGGAGACTTAGTTATATTTTATAAAAATATTACGTTGCATCAATGAGTTTTCCCACTAAAGGGATCATATTAGATCACAGTTACCAAATTGGTCCAATGTTCCCTTTACCCATGGCCCTAAAGTCTAAGGATGAAGATTAGTACCCACTAGAAGCCCAATGTTCCTCACCAATGCCCTTCTTGAAATTGGACTGGGTCCACTACAATTCCACTTGCTTGGGTAAAAGTTTGACTTGGTACAAATGATGAATTTTTGACTATCTAATAGCTAGTAGATGTACCTTCATTAACTTCAATGGTCCATTAGGCTTAGCATTCCACTTTGACGCTTCAAACAACTATGTTGTTCATTATAACAACTAGTTGACTTGACTTTCCTAAGATAACAATCGAATTGACCACCTTTGCTTGAGATCTCCAACAACGTGATGACCTGGATTATTCTATCACCCAGGTTTGTTGTAACCTAGCCTAATTTTAATTGGGTCTTTGTTCACTTGTCCATATCCTATCCTATGTTGACACATCATCACTACTCTACCATGTCATCAGGCCCTTGCATTGGTTCTCTAATGCCTTGAGGAATTTGAGAATATTGAGACTTGGGTTCCGTTCCTCTTCTTCTGTAGATGTAATATCCTGATTGGATATTTTTGTTAAAATCACAGGGATTTTATTTCGACAATATTTTTCTAGGGAATACATTCGAAAACACCATAAAATTTGTAGAATTTTATATTATAAATATTGCTAGCAACTTATTTAGATTTGCAATAAATCCCATAAATACATTGTGCTTCTACTTCGACATTTTAATAAAAATATTGTAACACGAGGAATAACCAGAAATGTTGCAACAATAGCTAAAATGAGATTTATTATATTAGCTAGAATAAGAATACGTGCCAATACAAAATAGTTGGAAATAGATGAGATAATGATGGCCACCAAATAATTTACTGCAATGTTGAACCTAGCCTCCAAAATGGCAATTGAAAATGACGCCCAAATTGGAGATTTGGATGATCCACACTCCAATCCATAGATCTGCTCATTGTGATGCTGATGAAGTCTAATGAGATTTCTGAATGAAATCTCCTCAACAGTGGGTTAGGGTTTCGTCGAACTCACACAAAGAACTCAAAGGTTTTCGTCTTGGGGCTTCTTGAAGCCGAGAACCATATTCTGAAAACCTCTCCATAGAAAAATACTCAAATCCAAGATTTCCAAAATGATTTGCTTCCCTTCCTTTTAAAGACCTGATGGATAGCTCTCCAACCTTCTAGAAGAACTTTTATTTTATTATTTTATTTCCCTTCTAGAGACTTCTCCTTTTTACTTTATTAAGTGACTCCTTCAATTTATTTTATTTGAGTCACATTTTTAATATCGAAAAATCGTAAATTTGCCTCTACGATCTCTCCAGCCCCTGAAGGCCACTTTTCATTATCCCATCTTGTAGACCTTTTCATCTCGGTTCCAATGAACTATTACACTAAGGTGTTTCTCCAAATATTTTGCTCCAAATAATACCTATATATATATATATGTGTGTGTGTGTGTGTAGATATCTATGCATGGGTGTGGCCCTAGTCAAGCTCAGGGGTGACCATCGTTCCTTTGTTCCATAACATTGATGTGAAGTTTGTGCTTAGTGTCTTTCGATCATATGACCTTGCCATGTGACCCTAGCCTAGGGGTCCATGGTCATTCACATGATGATGTCATCACGATATGTGGCAGCTCATAAGGGGTGCCACATGTCATCTATTTTTGGATGTTTGACGAATCACAAACTGCCATTTGGACTTGCCATGTGGCAATCCCTGGAGGTACCACGTCATCTTGGTAACATCACCTCATCCTACCAGAAAACGCCACATCATCCTCACTACTAATTGTGTAGAGGGCCATGTCATTGCCAAATTATCCAACAAAATTATGCCACGTGTCATCTTTGCTGCTACGTCATGGATGACTGTGTGGGGAGGAAACGCCATCCAACCAAACACTGCCACGTGTCATCCTTGTTGACCATGTAGGTGGTCATTTCAATGCCAAAACACCAACCAAACGCTGCCACATGTCATCACGGGATTGGCTTCTATGGCAGGACCACTCTAAGTTAACTAGCGCACATGTTGATGTACATCTAGTGTTTGATCGGAGCAAGGTGCATATTCTTCAACTATGTTAAAATTCATGCATGTTTTGTCACCATCCATTGTGGATTTAATTAATTAGCGACGAATCCACTCGGGAGTTGCGTGTTGTTTAACATATTGATGTTGGGGTTTTTCTTTCCCCTATAGTTTTGGTCCTTTACAAGCATTGATTTTCAAATGGCCATAAATTCTCATCCAGGAGGAGTTTTTCAAAGTGGTATATATTGTTGGAAAGATCTCGACAAGGACTACCCAACCATGTTTTTTATAGGATCATTAGGGGATCATAACCTTCTAAAAAAACACAATAAACAACATAGCTCTTTTGACTTCACCTAATGAGGGCATGTGAGTTATCTAGCTGCCATACTATTTTCTTTGACTTATGGATGACATTGTTGTTGTCTTGGATATCCCCTTTGACATCAATGACACTCGTTTTCATTAATGAGAACACTATGTGCAACATGGTGCACTCCCTATGGCGGTTTCTTCATAGTTGACTTTGTCAAATTGTACAATATAAAGGGTGCACTAACATTTAGAGAAATTTTGAGGTCTAAAATAGGCCTCAAAACAAAAATGTACAATCAACTTTATAAGAACCAATAGGATTCAAGATGATGATGTCAACCATGGGAGATGATTCACCATTCATTTTTGGAGTAAAAGGTAAAAAAAATTAAAAATTAAAAAAACTACTTTTCAACTTGTATTTTCAACTTATCTCCCTACTATTTTATTCAAATTTTAAGTAGAAGCACTCGTTGGATGCATAATTTAATTCCTCATCCAAGGAGTGCCCATGTTGCATACTTTCGATGGGCTGCATTACACGGAAAATAAGAAATACATGAAAAACATGATTGCAATCACGTTTTACATGTATTTCTCATTTTTTTTGTAGTAGAGTCCATCGAAAGTATGCAAGATGGGTACTCCTTAGATGAGGAATTAAATTTTGCATCCAACGAGTGTTCGCACTCGAAATTTGAGTAAAACCATAGGAAGATAAGTCAAAAATATGAGTTGAAAAAATAGTTTTTTGTTTTTCCCTCTAAAATTTGATGATGTAATCTAAACTTATTTTATTATTTCCATTATTATTTTATAACATTCCTTAGGAGACCCATTTTAGACTTCAAATTTTTCTAATGTTTCTCTCTTTAAGGGTATATGCATTCATGGAATACTTTATTATGGTGGTGGATTTAATGTAGACACAAAGCACAAGTTCCTAGGGTGCACAAGTTTAAAGAGGACATTTTATATTGCTTTTTGTCAAAAGGTTTGTAGAAGAGGCACCTTACTTAAGACACTTGACATTCACACTCATATGTTGGAGAGAATCCTAATCATAGGAGTTTTACACTTGGCGTTTTCACATTATTTTTGGAAATTCATCCTACCACTTTGACTTGGAATTTTATTGTACTATTTAAGGTAGTTAGTCCTGGAGAATGGCCTTGGACATGGAGAAGACAAGTGATAGTTCGCATGCACCTTTTCTGAGCTATAAGATTGAAGAAGATAAGATGTGGCATTAAATTCATTTAGAAGCTTGTATTTAGTATTTTCTATGGGATTTTTTCTTAATTTTCCCTCTTAACTTTTATTGTAAAATATTTTTAGTGTTTTCTAATGTTTTCCTTGGAAAACAAAATAAACAAACTAGTATGTTGTTGTAAAAATAATTGAGATTAAACCTATATAAGGGTTTACACTCTCCTTCATTTGCATGGTTGGATTTGGGGATTTTTCCTCTTGATCTTAGTTGGAGATTTAGAAGATAATGTTGTTGAAATAATACTGAGAGGGGGGTGAATCAGTATTATCAGATCTAACAATTTTATTTCCCAAACAGATTTATATATGCTACTTCAGTGAAGTGAACTAGCGTGTACACGCGATTGTACTTAAAGCAACCAGCGTATATGCAGAGAACTTTTGATTTAGACAATTTATCATGTATTGAGCTTAAACTAGTATATCAGAGATTTATTAGATAGTGCAGTAAAAGCAGAATAAAGCATCACACATAAGCAACACACATGAACACCAAGATATAAGGTGGAAACCCAATGTGGGTAAAAACTACCTGCTGCTGTTGTCTCTGTCTTCTTTTTAATAATACAAAAATCTGTTTACAATTTTGTACTGGTGCAGACTCATACCAGTACGTAGGCACCCACCTGCGGAAGGCTACAACCTTCACTCGTTCTTCAGCTACTACTGAAAGGGAGCTACAACCCCCTAGCTCTTGTACTAGCCAATATGTTTACTAGTACGCAGGTGCCAGCCTACAGAAAAATCCACTCTTCCACGAGGGACCACGTTTCATAAATTTCCAAACTGGATGCTCCTGGTACACAACAATACACATGAAGGCCTTGTTTTATCCAATTTTTACACTGGACCCATCAACAACATTGAAACTCAAAAAATCATAACTGCAATCCAACCATCAAATACATCTGCATCAACCAATCACTGAAACTCAATCATCACTTTCTGAATCAACCACAACTGAATCAATCAATCACTTGACAACCCATCATCACTGAAGCAAATTATAATCAATCAATATGATCATTCAGTGCACTGTCACCAGAATACAGTCACCAGAACAAAAAGCAGAACCTAGAACTCTGCAACAGCAAACAGAAACAACTGAAACTTTTAAACATCATACTTCATAAGGTATACGCTACTTCCATGTGTCAAACCAGCGTGTATACACACTTTTACCAAAGGGAAACAACGTACAGATCTGCAAATTCAAATTTAAGATGCATACGCTACTTTGATATGCTGAACCAGTGTGTATACGCTCTTTTACTAAAGCGAACCTGCGTACAGATCTGTAAATGCTAACTTAAAACATCACAACTATTCCAGACTTCAGTCATACTCAGATCATCACATTTACAGAATAAAACATGCGTCAGTATTAAGATCTAGAATGTTCAAAATCAAACCACATAATTATAATACTCTTAAGCCTTTATGATCCCGGTCCATCAACCTTCATCAGCCATATTGGTGCATCCTTAGATCAGATCAAGCAAACCATTAGAAGCTTATTAACCTGCATATATGATCTAACACTTCATGAGATATTCAAATCCTTGCACACATTGGCCTAATGACCTTCTCCTCCTTATATAGTTTTAGGTCTTTCTCAATACCATGGACCAAAACTACTTAGGACCAATACCTTGGACCAAAAACTTTGTTTTCCCAAGATATACGCGATTTTCCTTTTGTGGAAGTGTGTGTGTACGTATACACTCCTTTTGTTCAGTAAACCTGCGTGTATACACAGCTTGGTCAAGGTGAACCTGCGTATACCTTTCTTTCTTCATTCTTTGTAGTTTGATCTGTAATTCTTTGTTGTTGACATGTTGCACTGTGATCTTTCATCTGAGTGAGTTGCCATCAAGGACAACACCTGTATCATAATGCCAACAAATGTTAGAGCTAAGGTTTTTCTCCTATGAGATGGCTTCAATTGTTAAATGTTGCTGATGAAAATGCTTGCAAAAGGATATGCTTTGAAGAGCTAAATACATGGTAAGATTATAGTTGTCTTCTTCATTTGAGTTGTTGTAACTTAGGTATTAGTAGTGCCTTGATGGTGGTTCATTCCCCTTTCAATACATTTAATGTTTATTTTATGAAAATGCAATTTTGATGTCCAAATTTCCTAATTCAAGTTGGCTATAATTTACCATTTTCATTTGATAAGCACATCTATAAGCTATCTTTTGATGTTCTCGTTCAATATGTTCTCCAAGTACATTTTATGTTTCTTATTAACACATTAAGAAAGATTGTAGGATTTTTATTTTTTTCAGCTCTTTCATGCCTTGATCATATGTAAAAATAATCATTCTTAGTTTGTTTCCTTGACTCCATTCCCAATGGATAGGCACTAGTCTTGATCTACCATCATTTTCTTGTTTTTTCATGCTACAACATTTGTTTTGTTGAAACTACTCTTCACTTCACCTTGAGCTATCATTCTTAATATTTAGCAATCCTATCTTAGGTAAGCCCCCTTGGTTTGAGAAGAGCCAACATAAAGTGTAGAGGAGGGTTAGCGAGGTGACAGTGACCTCCATCTTAGTTATCTTGATGTTACTTCATGGTTGACTTGGCTAGAGTGCACAAATATCTATGGTGCACTAATTAGAGAAATTTTGAGGTAAAAAATGGGTCTCAAAACAAAAATGTACAACCAAAATCAACTTTATAAGAACCAATAGGATTCAAGATGATGATGTCAACCATGGGGGATGATTCATCATTTTTGGAGTAAAAAAGTAAAAGGATTAAAAAAATTTAAAAATAAAAAAACTACTTTTTCAAGTCGTATTTTCAATTTATCTCCCTACGGTTTTACTAAAATTTTGAGTGGGAGCACTCGTTAGATGTGGAACTTAATTTCCCATCCAAGGAGTACCCATGTTACATACTTTCGATGGACTCTGCTACATGAAAAATGAGAAATACATGAATGACCTGTAATGATCTCTTTCTAAAGGAACATGCATGCATAGAATATATTATTATGGTGATGGGTTTAATGTGGACACAAAGCACAAGTTCCTAGGGCCCACAAGTTTAAAGAGGACAATTTTATATGGTTTTTGGTCAAAGGGCTTCTATAAGAAGCACCCTAGTCAAGACACTTGGCATTCACACTCATATATTGTCCAGAGACTACCTTACCTTTGGAGTTTTGCACTTGGATTTTTCACACTATTTTTAAAAATTAGCCTAACCACTTTGACTTGGCATTTTATTATTTTATTTAAGGTGGTTACTCTTGTAGGGTGCCCTTGCACATGGAGAAGACAAATGGCAGTTTGCATGAACCTTGCATGAGCTAGAAGATTGAGGAAGATGACATATGCCATTAAATTCATGTA
This sequence comes from Pinus taeda, assembly GCA_000404065.3. Lineage (NCBI taxonomy): Eukaryota > Viridiplantae > Streptophyta > Pinopsida > Pinales > Pinaceae > Pinus > Pinus taeda. The sequence goes on from APFE030984809.1 coordinate 32,353, forward strand.
GATACTTGTATTCAATATTTTCTATTGGAATTTTTATCATAATTTTCCCACATAGGATTTTATTGTAAATATTTTCAGCATTTTCCAATATTTTCCTTGGAAAACAAATATTATTATTATTGTATAAGAGAATTGAACTTAAGCTTATATAAAGGTTTTCTCTCTCCTTCATTTGAATGGTTGGATATGGGGTTTTCTGATTGAGGTGGATATTAGTGGCCACCCGCCTATTCCCCTTGGACCCCCAACACTGTTTCCTTTCAGTTTATTAATTCTAGCACAATTTTCTATTTTTGGCAGTTTTTTGGGTCATGAACTTCCAAAGCCGTTTTGAGGCTCTAAACAACCTTTTCTTGAAAACTCACCAACCCCTTAGCCCATGGATAGGGGCTTGCTAGGAAAATTTGTTGTCCTCAAATAGATCTTTCTAACAAGGTATCGTGCATGCCAAATGGAGATCATGTGGCCGACTTACCACCCTAGGAAGTTGGCCTTCCAACTAATCCCAACGAAGCTCACACTTTTGGCGCTTCATCTCTTAGGGTTAGGTTTTTGGATGTTTAAGGTTTTCCATTGTTTCTCAATAATAAAAGGGCCTTTAAGCCTCATTGTAACACACTTTAGTAGACATGTAGCCATCACATCTCTTCTCAGATATAAGCTACCATTGCCCAAGCTAGATTATTTCCATTCTGCATGTAAACAATTTGAGTATTTATTATTAGTGATTTGAAGTTCAGTTTTCATTGTAGCTCTATGTTTCTGTTTAAGTCTATATTTCATTTTGTTTTTGCATAAATCTTGATCATTTCCCCCCTTGAGCTTATTTGAAGATCTAGAAAGTAATGTTAGAGGCTAGAGCTAAAGTTTCTATCTTATGAGGTGTACGTATTGGAATTCAATTGTTAAATGTTGTCAATGGAAATACTTGCAAGAGGATATTCTTTGAAGAGCTAATAAATGGGAAGATTGTACTTTTATTCTTCATTTAAGTTGTTGCAACTTACATATTAGTTGTGTTTTGACTGTGGTTCATTCCCCTTTCAATGCCTTTGATGCTTATGTGATGGAAATGTCTTTGTGATGGTCAAATTTCCTAGTTTGAGTTGGTTGGAATTTACCATTTTCATTTGATAAGCATGGCTACAATATTTTGAGGTTCTCTTTCAAATGATTCTCCAAGTATGTTTCACATTTCATATTAACACATTAAGAAAGAATATAGTTTGTTTATTCCATCTCTTCATGTGTTCATCATATGTAAAGAGCATCTTTCATAGTTTGATCCTTTGACTTCATGTCAAATGGATAAGCAATGGGTTTGATCTACCATCATCTTCTCGTCTTTCCATACTATAATAATTTTGTTGTTGAAACTATTCTTCATTTCACTTTGAGCCATCATTGCCTACTATTTAGCAATCTTATCTTAGGGAAGCCCCCTTGATTGAAGTAAAGCCAACGTAAAGTGCAGAAAATGGTTGGCGAAGTGTCAACTACCTCCCTCTTCGTTCCCTGGAGATGCAAATTCAAAAGGCAACAATAACACCTTTACAAAATTGTGCTTGGCCCAAAAATATAGACATAAAATGACTTTACCAAGTCAAACATTAATAATATAATATTTAAAATACAATACTAAGATGGCTCAGAGGAAGCATTACTTCTCATAATATATGTTAGTTCTTGTGGCTTAGGTTTGAAAGACGAAGTAAGTCTTTTAAGTTTTAACTGTATGATGTGTTTTCACAAGTTTGTAATTATAGGGAATTTTTTTTTGAAACAGTTGCGAAATGATTTCTTAAATAATATTATAGGAACCATTTATGGCACCCCAAAGATTACAAACTCGTTTCCAAACAAACTATAACCTAACGGTGCATATGAGTAACGTATTTCATTTATTTGTCTAGCATAAGGCTATTTCACAATTTGTCTTCCTGTCCAACGAGACTTGCAACCTGTTGGCATATCTGTCATAACTTATGGTCATGAGATCATTTAGAGGAAATCTATTTTTGGATAGTTTAAATTTTCATATTTCATTCATATGGTTTTCTATACTAATTTGAATATTGCAATTTGTAATTTAGTTGGATTTTATTTTGTTATCTTATTTATGACCAAATATTAATAGTTCTCCAAGCACATCAGTTTTTACTATATACTGATATCTGAGTGAACCACAAAGGTATACATTTGATTTTAAAAACATAAGTGCATCTAAAAATGGTCTGAGTGAACCACAAAGGTATACATTTGATTTTAAAAACATAAGTGCATCTAAAAATGGCCTGAGTAAATTATAAAGGCACACATTTGAATTTTAAATGCATATGCATAGCTAAAAATGACCTGATTGCATTTTCTCGAGTCCTGAAATATAAATTTCATCACATGTATTTGCGATGGCTCAGAGAATAGTTTTTTTGACGTTAATGCAGATCCCAGTATTGTTTAAATATAAAACAATAAAATTCACATGTTGGGTCGTCATTTTTTTAGATTCTTCCTTTGCCATAAATTGTGGAGGCATACCAAAGACTTCTGCTAGGGGAGTTGTTTATGAGCAGGAGAACGAAACACTCAATGCTGCCTCATTCTATGTCAGCAGTACAGAAAACTGGGGAGTAAGCGACACTGGATATTTTATGGACTCTAGCAATCCAACCTATATAGCGAGCAGTCAGTCTCAATTTACAAAGACATTAGATACAGAACTGTATCAGTCAGCACGATTATCTCCCAGTTCACTTCGATATTATGGTTTAGGACTCGTGAATGGACTCTATACAGTAAAGTTACAGTTTGCAGAGACAGTGATTTTAGATACACCACTCTGGAACAGTGTTGGAAGACGCATTTTTGATGTTTATGTTCAGGTATCGTTAACGATTGATCTTAAAAGTGTTATTGCTGTAATATACGATGAAATATTTTTATTGCGTCCTTTTTTAATAACAAATTGCTTGAGCAAATTTTTTATTTGTTCCTGGGAAAATGATGGTGCAGGGGAAGAAAGTATTAACGGATTTTAACATCCGAAAGGAGGCAGGAAGCCCCTATGCAGCTGTTGTTAAAAATTTCTACAATATCAGTGTAACAGCAAACTTTCTTGAAATTCATTTTTTCTGGGCTGGAAAGGGAACTTGCTGTATTCCAAACCAAGGAGTCTATGGACCATTAGTATCAGCTATAAGTGCTACGCGTGGTAAGTATAAAAGGTATTGTGTTTCATTAAATTGGAAATTTCTGCACAGGACACCATTCTACCAAGGATGCGCATGTTGCACCAGGCTCAAGATGGTTGCATTAAAATGTTTCTTATATTAACTGTCAAATTATTTTTCTATCGTGAAACTGGAAAGGCGTTGTCTGTTTCAGCTTGCATTGTCACTTATGATTTTTGAATGTGTGTAGCTGATGGGGTGCCTCCCACCTCCCCTGTTGGTGTCACTGTACCACCCTCGACAGACAAAAGAAAGACAGGAATAGTGATTGGAACCACAATTGGAATTGTTGCAGCTTTGATATGCATATTTTTGGTTATTTTCCTTCGGAGGAGAGCCCAAAAGCTAGCAGCAACAAATGTTGAGGAAGACGAAGGTAATGACAAGATTTGAGGACTCTTGCAGAGGATGCTTCAATGTTTTCTCCTAACATTTTCTGGTTAATTTAGTTGAAAGGCGCAACGATTGACGTGTTACATCTTAATGTTGAAATCTTCTTTTTGTCAGCAATAAAAATTATCCGTTCAAAGATGAAAATTTTCAGCTATGCGGATATGAGAACTGCAACTGGAGATTTTGATAGAGAGAATAAGTTAGGCGAGGGAGGATATGGTGCAGTTTATAAGGTTTGTTAATACTCTTTCCATCTGTTGCATTCTTTTTTCAAAGACTGTTTACAATACAAGTGAATTATGTAAGCAGTTCTTATTTCTTCCTGTATTATTTGTGTTTTCTCTTAAGTTTGTTTGACCACTGACATTCTAAATTGTGGCATTAAAATAGGGCATTCTTTCAGATGGTAAAATGGTGGCAGTGAAGCAACTCTCTGCTGAATCTAGACAAGGAAAACGCGAATTCATAAATGAAGTAGCTGTGATATCTGCGGTGAAACATAGGAACCTTGTAAAGTTGTATGGATGTTGTCTAGAAGCAGATGATCGACTCTTGGTCTATGAGTACTTGGAAAACAACAGTCTTGAAAAAGCTTTATTTGGTAATTATATAATTTTATATATATAGACACACACATTAGTCTTCTGAATTGAAGATTTCGTTTTTCTACTCACGATATAGTAACAAATAGGCCAGTGCTATATATAACTACATTAGTTCTTCTGAATTGTACATTTCGTTTTCTAGTCACTGGATGGTAAAAAATAAGCTGGTGCTATGTATGTCGCAGGTAATTCGATACAATGTTTGTATTGGCACCGCACGTGGACTTGCTTACCTTCACGAGGAGTCCAGTACTCGGATAATTCATCGAGACATCAAAGCCAGCAACATTCTGTTGGATAATTCTCTCAACCCTAAGATAGGAGATTTTGGCTTGGCTAAGCTATACAATGAGAAGAAAACTCATGTCACCACCAGAGTTGCTGGCACAGTGTAAGGAAGTTTGGATTTTAATTTCTTAATTATCATGTAAAAATGCATTAGCTATCAGAAAATATCATTTTTCTTCAAAAGAACTTAGTCTGCAGCTTGATCACTTCTATAATAAATAAATAAGTTTATTTAATATTAATTTTTTATTAGGTTTACTTTATTATTATTTTATGTTGATATT
>APFE030984809.1:37681-63134 GCA_000404065.3 Pinus taeda
AATATTTTAATGTTGTATATAATAAAATCTTCAATATCCCAAGGAAAAAAATAATTGAAAATTAAAAGATAAAATAAAAAATATCAAGCACTTCCTCATAGGAATAATAAGAGGAATATATGTAATTCATTCATAATAACAAAAAATTCAATGTGAATTATCAATAAAATATTTTACTACTTATACTTGAAAATATATTAATATCAAAAAACCATTTTAATGTGCACAATATACTCTATTAGCATTCAAGAATACAATTTAAACAATGAAAAATTACACATCATATATATAGAGATTAGATAACCACTACACATTCATTGGGATCTATCATGAGATGCAACTTTTTCCAAATTTTACACTTTAAAAAGTTTCCACGAAAAAATTGATCTCTCTTTGCTGGTACTTAAAATGAATTTATATTAGTAAATAGCTTTTGTTACAATACTATGTTGAACCAATATTACTTATTATTGATGATGATGATGATGATGATGGTTAACGTCCGCTGAGACCAAATAATGATCTATATGACCTAAAAAGACAGATTATTTATTTTGATTTAAGATTTTATTCCTATGCTCAAAAAGCTTGGAGAGAAGCCTCCCGAGTTCACTATAATTTTGGCATTGTAAAAGGCTAGGAAGGTCAGTATTGTAACAAAGGTTGTGAAATTGAGATCTAATGTGTTTGTATGCAGGGCACTCTAAGAGGAAGTGGTTTTCATCCTCGATGCTCCTATTCTCACAAATATCGCAGATCCTTTCCATCCATGGCGTTTTAGGAACTGCCCAGCGACCAGTTTCACTATGGAGCTCATGAGAATTCGTTCTAATCTTTGCTATATTAATTTTCTTCTTTGAGCTAGTTAGAATAGAGAGATACTTTTGATCTTCAAGGGTGGGGTTGATGACCTTCTTATAATAACTTAATTTTCTTTTAGACGCTAAATCTTTCTCACACCACAATTTTTCTTTGAACTTAGAAGTAACAATATCTTTGATGTTATTTATGTTTTGCAAAGCATCATTCTCATTGATCTCCCAATAGTTTAACCAGGCCCTTGTGTCCTTATGCCATCCTCGGTTAAGCCTTAGGTGATTTTTCCTGGAATTTAAAGCTAGCTTAGGAAGTCTATGATTGTCTATGTTATTGAGCTTGTGCTTGTACATCAGAAACCTAAGCATAGCTAGGCTCTCAATAGAAGAAAGACCTGCTTCTATAAGGAGAATATGATAGGGTGTATTACTTTTAATTTTCAGGTTATAAGTTATAAACGCTTCTGGATTTGCTCAATCTTCCTCCATGATTCTCTGGAGATGCTGCAGCCCCTAACTTCACAGCCATATAAGATAACAGGAGTGACTAAAGTTTTGAAGAGGAACTTCTTTTTATCCCACGTTACGAGGTTTGTTGTTTTACAGTTATTTTCAAGACCAAAATAAGCTTTCCATCCCCCATTGATCCTTTTCTCAATGCTATGGTTCCAGTTGAGCTTGTGATGGATATCAATTCCTAGGTACTTGTACGAATACACTTCCTCCAAGTTATTATTGTCATACGTAAAATTAACGCAGGTGTCCTTCTTAGATTTGATAATCATAACTTTTGTTTTGTCTGTGTTGACAGTCATACCCATGGTAGAGCAGAAATCCTTAAGAAGCTTGAGTTGCTTATCAAGATCAGAAGGGCAACTTGCCAAAAGAACAATATCGTCTGCATAGAGAAGAAGGATAATGACTATCCCAGCTAAGATTGTGCCACCACATCCTGCTTCTTCTAAATAACCTTCGAGCTTATCGATGTAAATGCCAAATAGAGTAGGGGAGAGGGGGCAACCTTGTTTAACTCCGATGTTACATTTAATATCTTTTGACCACCCCTCATTGTTCTTTAGCTTGGCAATTACATTCTCGTATAGCCTTATAGCAGCAGCTCTTAACTCAAGAGGAACCTTTAGCTCTTCTAACCTATTCCAAAGGTTGTATCTAGGAACCGTATCGAAAGCTTTTCTAAAGTCTACAAAGCAGCAGAATAAATTGGATTTATCATTACGACATTCCTCCGCAATGATCCTTAGCGTAACAAGGTGGTCTGTTGTTGAGTGATGCCTTCTGAAACCTGCTTGGCCTTTAGCCCGCTTACCTTCACTTTCAAGCCATACGCTTAACTTTTTTTCCAGAATACTACCATACAACTTGGCTAAGAGAGGGCTGATCATAATTGTCCGATAATTAGAGGGGTTATTTGTATCTCCACTTTTAAAAATAGGGATAATGAGACTCTCAGTCCAAGGTTTAGGGAACCCTTGCTTAACAGCGTGATTGAAAAGCTTGTGGATGTGGGGGATGAGGACAGGGCCTCCAATTTTTAAGATTTCTGCCTGGTACCCTTCAATGTCCTTAGCTTTCCCATTCGCGAGGCGATTAACCCCAAACTTAATGTCTTCTAAAGAGAAGACTTCTTTCGTTGTGAGCAGGTTTTCCAAATTATCCGTGGCATTAGGAGATTCATAAAGCTTTTTAAGATAAGAATTCCAATCGTGAAGAGCAATTTTATTATTGTCTTTAGTCTTCCTAGTCAGAATCTGCCTCCAAAATTTTTTAGGAGCTACCTTAGAGAAGTGTAAGAGATTCTCCTGTCTTTGACGAATGTACTGCCTCTTTTTCCTTTTAATTAAGGCTTTGTATATTCTTATCTTGTCCATTTTAAGAGAATCATCAACAGCTTCCTTAATTGCTCTCCTCGCATTTTTACAGTCTTTGTCATACCAAGGATTGGTTTTGCTATTTCTTTTATTATTTGAGACTTCAATTGAGAACTTTTTAATAGAGTATGAGAGGGTTGTAGTAAAATTATGATATAGGTCTTCTATGTTATCTATACTAGATAAAGGAGGCAAATTAGTTTTTAATTCATTTAGAAAGAGGTCCTTTTTATTTTCCACCTTCACCTTTGGATGTTGTGTATCATAAACACAAAGGAATAAGGGAGGATTTTACAGGGGATGCCTTGAGGGTTGAAATTTTTCTATAAAATATGAACTAGATCGATATATAGGTACAAGAGACACTACAAAAGTCACAAGAAAAATACAATTCCATGCATGATCAACATAGAACAAATAAGTCATTCAAAGTGGGAGACAGAGTATGGTTACAGTTAAAGAAGGAGAGGCTACATGGTCCTCTTAAGAAAAGTAAAGGCTTTGTGATATGTTCCCTTTGAGATACTGGAAAAGACTCAAACTACCCCCATACATGCACATTTACTTAATTGTGATTGTGGAAAATATGAAGCTCTATGAGCCTTCCATGCTAGATCATGAAGAGGAATAGGTGTTACCTTATATAGAATATTTGTCACCACATGCTCATGCAGAGTTAGTGGAAGATACAATTTTGTAGAAGAGGTGTAGATATATAAGATAGGGGTAGCATGGCCTTTTTTAGACTAGGTTGAAAGGAAAACTTCTAAGCAAAGTGAATTGGTACACCCAATAGAAGGTGGATGAAAAATTTCCTCACCTCATTTAATATAATCGTTTGGGGACCAAAATCCTCCAAAAATGGGGTTGCTTTATCCATATTGGCTCACTATATTGTTTTTCATCCATCACAATGCTCTTAGGGTGAAACATTTGAGGAATAATCTTAGGACAATTTTTACCCTTGAGACCTAGTTTGGAAAATTGGGGTGTGAAACCTTTCAAGAGAATTTTGAGGCATTAAATGATTCTTATTTGGGATAAAAATTTGTCACTTTATCATTGCCCCTTATTTTTACTATTTTTCACACAAATACCTTTCCAATGGTGTAAGAATCACCTCAACTAGAGTTTGTATGCAAAATGTATCCCATTAGGAAGTTGACCTTCCTATTTTCACCAACATAATTTGAGAGGATGCCACATCAATGACCATAAGTCATGGAAAATGGGCTATCCAAATGATTACGATTAATAATACTCTAGATGATTCCATGTTGTAAATAAGGTTAAAATCCGAGGTAGTCAAACCTAAGCACTAGTAGGCTATCAAGTTTTGTTATAACTAGGCCACTAGGAGGACAGGGGGTTCCATTATTTTCCATAGATGAAGAAATTATCTAAGAGGGATAAGGGATAGAGCACATAGAGATGATTTGTGCACTATAGTAGACCACAAGCTACTAGCCATACTTCTTTATACTTGCAGTCATTTTTTATTTAGAGAAAGACAACAAAGTGACCTCACCTTCCAACTGGGTTTTTTCCCGAAAGGGTTTCCCACATTATATATTTTTTCAAATAATGGTTTTTGAGTTCTTATTTAATTTTTCTATATATTTTTCATAATTTTAATTTACATACATACACAATTAACTATATTCTACATATCTGAAAATCTAAAGAGAAATAAAACCATGAAAATGTAAAATTTTATATTTTTAGATATAGCTATATCAGATATGTTGTGATGAACTGTAGAGTAGAATATCCACGGTAATTTATGAATCATAGAATTATTATCTTTGATCCAAATTTTAGTATTTGGCTTAATGTTGTAATTTGCATATAAGTTTAAAATGGATGCCATGTAATTTGGATTATCAACTATAATCCAAAATCTAGTTGATGGCTCATCATTTGAACTATTGTTGTAAATGTAAACCCTTACCAATTTGGATTGATGGCAATGCATGATGAACACTTTCACATCTCCATTAGTTGACAAAAAATTTGAAAAAATAAAATATCTAGTGTTATCAAAGATTTAAATTATAATAAATTGGGTGCAGTATGGTCTAGAAACCTACGAACTTTGTTGTGACCCATATTTGAAGTTGTGACCCAAGTTGTGACCCTAGATTTAAACCTAGGAAATACTTACTTTCGACAATTAATTCTTCCTACAATAGATCAATAAAACCAAACTGGTATGCACTCAACTCAACACAATTCCCACAAACACAACATCATATACAAAGACAATATATTAATTCAAGTTGAAGGGGAAGATTACATATTATTAATCTTCCTATAGTCTTTTACACATCATTCACACTCTCAAAAAGTCAACATCTTTCACTTTCTCCTTATTACATTGAAAAATATATTACATAGATTTCTCCTACCCAAACTCAACAAGCTTAATCTATTTTGCTAAATAATATGAAAAAAATTCTTAATTTGCCTTAGTCTCTCCATTTTCATAGCAACTAAATGACACTCATCCTATCATCTATAGCAATATGGATTCTTTTTTAGATTTATAACTAGAAAAATGTTAGAATTTAAATAAAATTAAGGAAACCAACTTCCTTTAGTAAATAGATTGACCTAAGATGGTCAATTAGAGATTTTGATTGGTAGATGCTCCTGCATCAGACTCGTGGGGTAGAAAATAATTATTCATGATGTCTTCAACATTTGTGTCATACTTGTAAATTTCTACTACGATCATGCAAGTATCATTTTGTATTGGTTGGTTCCTCAATTTGACCAAATACTGAAAATAATATTTACCTTTGGTTCTCTTGTCTATCCTTTGATCCAACAATATTTCAATCACTTTTTGAATTTATTTTGGTATTTTTTTCTTCCATCTTCTAGTATGACCTTGATCATTTGTAGGCTCATCTGTTGTGACACTTTATATCTCCTTGAAGGCACACATATCTTCAACAATGAAAATTGGGAAATCACAATATTAATTGGGATTTCCCAATTAATATTGGGATTTGTAACTCATAAGTATTAGAATAATTTTTTCTTAAAATCTTAGATGGACCATTTTTTGTAAGTTTTAATTTATTGTATGTCCCTATAGGAAATTCCTAAGATATGCCACTATTAGGTCACCAACTTTCAAGTCTAGTTCATTTTTTCTCATATATACTCTTTATTTATACTTGTTGTTCTTCTCTTGCAACTGTTTCTTAACTATTTCCTGCAATTATTGCATGCTTGCTACAAAGTCTTCACCATCAACATTCCTTAATTCTCATTTTCCAAAATTTCTTAACTCTAAATTTTTCCTCGATTGCATCACATATAATATTTGAAATTGGCTCATCCATGTGCTTCTATTGGGTGAATCATTATATGGAAACTCAACTTGAGCAATTACTTAATCCCATTGTTTAGGATGCTCACTCACCAAAAGTCTCAAGAAATTTTATAAGCATTTGTTTACCACCTATATTTTCCCATCAGTGTATGGGTGGTACGTTGAATTGAAATTGAAGTTACTCCCTAGTTTCTTACATAATTTTCTCCAAAAATTGCCTACAAATCTTGTATATCTAAGACAATACAGACAAACCATGCAAGCTTACAATCTCTCTTAAAAATAAATTTGCAACATTGGTTGCATCACTGGTCTTTGTACAAGCTATGAAATGTGCATCTTAGAAAATATTTCCATAATAAGTTAAATAGTATAATTATCAATTTGTGTTTTAGGCAACCCCAAAACAAAATCCATACTTAAAAAGTCCCATGGTCTACCTTGAATCACCAATGTCTTATATAGACCTACATTCTGAGTCCTTCCTTTAGCATGCTGACATACTTTGTACCTATCAAAAAATATTTTAACATCAGCTTGCATGCCTTGCATATCTTTAATAAACAATCCCTCTTAAACCATATAACTCAAAAATTGAGTTCTATTATTGCTAACAAGATTTTCACATGTTGCATATGTATCCTTAAAAAACTTGCATGACCTATGTACGTCTCTTTTAACTCATCAAACCCAAAAAATTAACTTGAAATTCATTTAGAATTAAATTAGTTATGCTCAATGCATCAACTACCTTGTATGATGTACGAATTGTGGGCTTAATAAAAAATGTAAAATTTTGTAGAAATTCTACCCCCTTAGCATGTCTTTGATTCAAATTTGATTGAATTTTGATAAAATAAAAAGCATGATTGTTAGTATACAAAAAAAAATTCTTGGGCATTAGACAATTTATCCATTTCATTAAGGCTTGAACTATGGAATAAATTCTTTATCACAAGAGGAATATTTCTATTTTGCTTCATTCAGTTTTCCAATGAAATAAGAAATTGGTTTTCCCTCCTCACTCAAGGAAACTCCAATAATGATTGCACTTGCATCTGTCTTAACATGAAAAAATCTATTAAAATTTGGGAAGGCCAAGCCATGTTGTTCCATTATGTTTTTCTTTAACAATATGAAATTGTGTTTATATACTATAGTACATTTGAATGGTTGTTTGCTTTCCTTCGTTGTCTTTATAATATGGGCACACATGCTACTAAAGTTTCTAATAAAATTTATATAAAATATTCCTAAGCCATGAAATATTCTCACCCCAAAGACATTATTCAGAACAATCCAATTAATGATAGATTTAACTTTATCATCCATCTACAAACCATCTTTGGGTATCACAAAACCCAAGTATAGCAATTTCTTGTTCACAAAATTCCATTTCCTCAAATTAATCAATAATTTGTCTCATTATAAGGTATTTAAGACTAATTTGAGATGTTTCAAATGGTACTCCTTTGTTTGACTATATACCAAAATATTATCTAGATAAAATATAACAAACATGTTAGTAAATTCCTTGAAAACCTCATTCATCAACCTCATGAAAGTGTTATGTGCATTAGTGAGACAAAAATGAATCATTAACAATTCATACAATCCATTATTTTGTTTTGAAATTTGTCTTCCACTCACCCCCTTCTCTAATCCTAATATGATGGTATCCACTCTTTATATTAATTTTAATGAAATTCTTAGCACCACTTAAAAAATCAATTCAATCATTAATTTGTGGAAGTGAAAATATGTAGTTGATTGTATTTTATTGATGCCTTTGGAATTAATACAAATTATCCATCCTCCATCCTTATTTGGGCTAAGTATTGTAAGAACAACACATGTACTCAAACTTTCTCTAACAACCTTGGTGAAAATTCCATGTAAAAATATATAAATACCATAGATTATGGGACATGTATTCCAAGATGAATGGTGGGGGAAACATTCTAGTGGGTGTTGATTTAGTTCATTATAGCTAAGGAAATAGACAAAGTCAATGTATAAGGATTTGGAAAAGAAAAACGACATTTTTCGCACATTTATTTATGAAAATAATGGAAATTAGGAGAAAAGGAAGGTGAAAGGTCACAGGATGCATGTTAGGAGGAAAATAAAGAAAATAATGGAAAATGAATAAAATAGAGGCCTCGTTAACAAAAAGGCTTCGAAGGATTAGATGTCAAGCTCTTAGCTCAATCTTTTGACAAGTTTTGGTGGAGCTCTCATTATTATCTCTCTCTCTCTCATACTATTGGAAACTTAGAGTTTTCTTGGAGAACTCTTGGAGGGTGTGGCATACTTGGATTCTTGGAGCAAGAAGGAAAATGAAGAGTAGGAAAGTGCAAGAGCGTTGTTGGAAACAATACAGAGAGGGGTTGTGAATCAATATTTTCAGTTCAATAATTTTTCATTTCCCAAACAGATTTATATACGCTACTTTTGTGAAGTGAACTTGCATGTACACGCTACTATGATTAGAGAAACTAGCATATACCTAGAGAACTTATGAGTTAGTCAATTTATCATGTGTTGAACCTTAATCAGTGCATCGATAACTTGTTAAAAAATGCAGTAAAAACATAATAAACCATCACACATAAGCAGCACACATGAACACCAAGATTTATGGTGGAAACCAATGCTACAGAAAAACCACCTACTGATGTCATCTTTGTCTTCTTTTAATATTAAGAAAATATGTTTACAATCTTGTATTGGTTCAGACTCATACCAGTATGCAGGCACCCACCTGTAGAAGGCTACAACCTTCTCTCATTTTCTAGCTTCTACTAGAAGGGAGCTACAACCCCTTAGCTCTTGTACTAGCCAATGTGTTTACTAGTACGTAGGCACTGGCCTACAAAATTCTACGACCTTCTCTCTTCCTCCAGGGACCACATTTCATAAATTTTCAGACTTGATGCTCCTGGTACACAACAATACAAATGAAGGCCTCGTTTCATCAAATTTTCATACTGGACCCATCATAACTTTCAAACTGCATCAACCAATAATTAGTTAATCAGAATAGTCAGATCACTTTCACCATAACATCGTGTTGAACCCAGAAACCTACATCATCATTCAGAACTAATTGTGACCTCAAAAATCATGCATCAGAATGTATACGCTACTTTACTGAACCCAACCTGCATATATATGCTACTTCCTCTAACCAAACCTACATATACCTTCAAAAATACTGAAACATAAACTTCTAAATCAAGTCTATACCAACCAACTATATACTAAACATCTACTATCAATTTACAGAGCTTTAGACAAGAAATAGTAGAGATAACCCTCCTGACTTAGATCATTAATCAATCAGACACCAAACTCCCTATGCATTCAGTTTTACATTCAGATCTAAGAAGACTTCATTGACATACAACAGTAAAATAGTAGAAATGATTAGATCAATCAGTCATTTATGAAGAATATGCTTTTCCTTTGTATATACTACTTAGAAGAGTAGAACCTGCGTGTATACACGCTTTTACTGAGGTGAACTAGCGTATAGATCTGCAAATATTAAATCACAATTTTTTTTTTTTATTTTAGACTTTAGACATACCCAAATCATTACATTTAAAGAATAAAATAGGTGTACGCAATCAGATCTAGCCCAACTAATATCAGATCATTCAATGATAAGTCATTTTAGGTCTCATGATCCTGATCCAACATTGAATTCAAGGTGCACAAAATATTCCAGAATACAAACATAGCCCCTGCAACATAAAATATACTTCAAATAGAAGTATCCTGAGAAACCCTTTCACTTCCACACCATGGCCTTTTGAGATTCTCCTCCTTATATAGATTTTGGCCTTTCTCAATACCTCGGACCAAAAACCACTTAGGACCATGGTATTCTTGGACGGGATCTAACAGTCATTACTCCACTCAATACTGTGGGAAAATACCATGGTATTGACACCTGGTATTGTTTACTCTTGAATCTCCTTGATTTTCCCACATATATGTGCTTTGCCTCTTGTGAAAGTGCATGTATACTTATACACCCCTTTTGTTCTGTAAACCAACATGTATACGCGATTTTGACTAAGTGGACCAGTGTATACATATTAAACTACTTTACAAAATCCTTTTCCTTCAACTTCTTCATTCTGATCTGTAGACTTTAGTTCCATCTTCCTGTTCTTTTGTACCAATGCCCTGTTACCTTTGAATAGAACGGTTACACTGTGAGTTGCCTTTTATCAAAACTGAATTGACCTCTGAGTGAGTTGCCATGAAGGACAACACTTGTACCATAATGCCAACAATATCCCCCTTTGGAATTGATGGAAACCGTGATGGTGTTGATTACTGCAAGATGTAGAAATTGTTAGATATAACAAGCAAGACCAAAATACTCTCCCCTTTGACATCAAGGGAAAAGGGCGGACCAAGCTACTCTCCCCCTTAGTACGTGCATAGTCTATGAGTTATGTTTCAAAAGAATAACATGAGTATGACCTCCCTAATACTAATGAATCGTACATACATCAATCACCCAACCAAGTGGGGATACACCACATTTGACTCATCCACCCAACCAAGTGGGGATAAACCACATTTGAATCATCCACCCAACCAAGTGGGGATATACCAATTGTTTATACATGATAGAAATACAACAATTATTACATCATATGTCCAATAGGACTCATTCAAACATAGACTATGGCAGAAGCAGTCATATCACACCTTAGATCTTTACATGACTTTATGCAACAAATGATATAAATATCTGAATCCATAGTTGAACTCAACAACCATAATGCCAACAATGCAGAATGTGTGTGAAGGCTAATGCTCCCCATGAACCTATTCTACCTGTGCATTACCAACAAGTCATTCATCAAGGCATCTTTGTTAGTTAGATAAAGATCAATTAAAAAAGCATATCATCATACTATAATCATCAATATCATACTGAGCACCCATATTAGAGTTTGACCCACTTTTTTTCAGTCAGAAAAATATATACGCTTCTGCAGCCATAGAAACTTGCGTGTATATGTGACTATACTTCATGAAACTCGCATATAAGAACCTTCCTCTGAAAACTAGACTTAATAGTAGGATGATACAGCAACTACTCCCAGCTTTTGTCTGAGATATTCAAATGTTTCTTTGGGAAGCGGTTTGGTGAATATATCAGCAACTTGTTCTTTGGAGGGAACGTAATCCAATTTAACATTTTTTTCAAGCACTTGTTCTTGTATAAAATGGTACTTAATGGGTATGTGCTTGATCTTGGAGTGCATGATAGGATTTTTCGAAATACTGATGGCACTTGTATTATCACATAGAATGGATAGCGGTGGAGTACATGTGATCGAATGTCTTGCAAGTCTGCATCATCCAAAGTAGTTGTGTGCAACAAGATGCAATAGTCACATATTTTGCTTCAACTGTAGATAAGGAAATTGAACTTTGTTTCTTGCTGAACCAAGACACTAATCGTGAACCCATATAGACTGCACCTCCACTAGTTCTCTTTCAATCATCAGCATTTCCTGCCCAATCTACATCTATATATGCATGAAGAGTAAGATCTGTATCTTTAGGATGCCATAGTCCAAATTCTTCAGTTCCTTGAAGATATTTGAAAATTATTTTAATTTCCTAAAGATGTGATTCCTTTGGATTTGCTTGGAACCTTCCAACAATTGCTATTGCATGCATGATATTAGGTCTGGTACCTGTTAGACAAAGCAGACTTCCAATCATAGATTTGTAAGTTGGTTGGTTTACTACTGGTGATTCATCATTAGAACTGAGACTGCATCCTGTTACCATTGGAGTACATATTGGTTTAGAATCTTCCATTCCTTACTTCTTTAAGATCTGCTTCAGATATTTGGTTTGTGGAATAAAAATACCATCTTTTGTTTGTTGTACTTGTAGCCCAAGAAAATAAGTAAGTTCACCAAGTAAGGACATTTCAATTTCTTGCTACATTACTGAAGAAAATTTTTGACTCATAGATTCTTCCTTGCTACCAAAGATGATATCATCAACATAAACAACAATAATTAGTAGTTTATCATTTTCAATCTTTGTTTATAAGTTCCTATCTACAGAATCTTTTTTGAAACCTTGTTGTTTTAGATATTTGTCAAGACAGTAATACCAAGCCCTTGGAGCCTGTTTCAGACCATAAAGAGACTTTTTGAGCCTGCATACAGGTTTGGCATCATTTCCTAGAATGAATCCTTCTATTGCTCAATATAAACTTCTTCTTCTAAATCTCCACTAAGAAAAGCTAATTTTACATCCATTTGATATACTTTGAATTTTCGAAAACTAGAAAGAGAAAGAAACATTCTTATAGCTTCAAGTATGGAAACATGTGTAAATGTTTCTTCAAAATCTATACCTTATTGTTGAGCATACCCTTTACAAACAAGTCTTGCCTTGTTTCTAATAACTTCTCCATTTTCGTTCAACTTATTCTTTTGAAATGTTATCACTCTGATAATTCTTTTGAAGTAAAAAGAAAGCAAAACCAAAAGTAACCGCAAACTGCTTTTGGAGATCAAGACCTAGCCTTCCTGATGCTCAGAGAGGGCTCTCTCTTTAAAATTTAACTTTGTTTAGTTAAGATGTTTTTAGGCTAGCTATGATTGTTCAAGGGGTTTTTTATTTGTATTTGAGATTGGGTGGTGGGATCTGCTTAGACAGATGGATAGAATGATGTCTTTTAGACCATTGGGCTATGGAGTCAAACAATAAGGAAGAAAAACTGCATTAACTCACTATAGGGAATGTTCAAAGGGAAATATAGAAAAGTGTTTTTCAGATCTTTGAGAATGAGGGGTGAAAGGGTTTCACTCGGGATGAGAGAGTAGTTAAGGGTTCTCAAATCTGGATAATGAATGAGGAATGAAGGGGTAATCAAGATGAAAGGGAAATTAAGAATCCTTTAATCTGGATATTCAAGAAATCAATCTAAACCAAAGATAAATTAAGAATTATTTAATTTAAATATCAGAAGAAAACATTTAAATGCATAACTGTTAATATAGAGTGTAACTAAACACGTTATGAGATATTATTCCAGTTATAACATTTAGATTTGGAAAAACATTAAAGATTATGAATAACTTGGAAAAAATGAAAACAACACATTAGAATACTTGTCTGAAATTCACTTAACGCATGAATCTTTTGAAATGTGTGATCTTTATTCATCAATACAGCTTGCTGGCTTAGCAAATGATACAATAACCCTTTGGGTTTTTTGATAAAAAAAAGTCTATAGAAATGTTTAATAAAATCCACCCTACATACTTCGAATTGTGAAGTATTTATACAAAATTTTATTACAAAATATCTCAAACTAATTTGATATTTAATCTAGGAAAGAAAAATATATTCTTGCAAGAAGATAGAGACAGTGATTGAACTGTTTCATGATGTCTCTTTTATTTTGGTTATGCTGGCCTTGATCTTTTGCCCTTTTATCTACTTTGTTGTTTGATATTTCACGCTGGATGCTTCATTTTCTTTAGCCTTTCATCTGATACACTTTGACTCTGTTGATCTGTCAACATCCTTTTACCATGTTGTTTTACTTTTATTCTACATTAATCTTTTTTACTGCATATTTCTATAGTAAATCAGTTAATTTATCCCATGTTTTAGCATCAGATAATTGGAGCTTTAGCATCCTCCTATATGTTTCATCCGCCTCCATGTATTTGGCAAAAGTAGGCTTATTGATAAACAAGTGTTTTACCTCATGTTGGAGGTAAAAAAAGTTTTCAAATGTTTAGTAGAGTACTTTGTTTGTTGGCAATGCCTTCATTGATGATGTATTCAATTGATCTTTTGCTACCTCTCTAATTTTCTTTTTGTAATCCTCCTATGTCATCAGCTTATCATCTATAACTAAGGGACTGGGTAATCCATTTTCTCTCAAAATATGGAACTTAGCCATAAATCTACCAATGGCTAGCTGCATATTCTGGCACTTATCCTCCAAGTTTTTCTTTGAGTTCCTCTTGGAGAGGACCTTTTTGACCTCCAAAGTTGTCTCTGTTTTGTCCTCTATTTCCAATTCTTGAAGCTCATACTTATATTTTATGTTAAGGAATTGGATAATTCTGGCAGCCTCTTCTGGCATTTGTCCCAATTCTTCTTTTACTTTTTGGATAGCCTCTGTAGCTAGCTTTATCAAATCTATTTGCTCAAAAATCACTTGAATAGATGGCCAAATATCATTGACAAAGTCAATGATATTGGCCCATAGTTGTTCCTTAGCCTGCCCAAGGGGTTATTTCAGTGTTAAGACATTTGCCAAGGCTTTCAATCTTTCACTCATCCTGGTAGCCTTTTGTACTTCTTCTTTGTGCATGATTTTGGCAAGGTTGTAATCAGTTTCTAAGCTTATCACTTTCTCTTTGAGCTTATTCATCTCCGTTGACTGTATGGACATTTCTTCCATAGCTTTAACCAATCTTGTTGCTTCTTCACCTGATGTACCTATTGTTGATGTAGATGTTGTAGAAACTGGTGGTGTTGTGGCCATTGGAGCTGGGGGAGCCATTGAGGCTGCCATTGTGGAAGGAACAGTCGTGGTAATTGTTGGGATGACATTTTTCGAGGTAGTGCCAAGATCATATTGTTTTAATTGGATTAAATTGTCCAATTCCTTTTTTGTCTCCCTCAACTGATCATTGAGTTTAGGGACTAATTCCATCAACTCTTCATGCTTTGTTTGGCTTTCCAAGAGTTCTTGTGTCTGGGGGTGCTATAGTTGAGGTATCTTCAACTGTTTCTTGAGGGTTGCAATGTCATCATTCTTCCTTTTGATTAATTGTTCAGTAGCCTTGATGTCTTTGGGATCATGTCCCAATTCAATTACCAAGTCTTCCAAAGACTTGATTCTGGTGTCTTTGGCCTGTGAGGAGGCCTTTTCCAATTGATACTGGGCTGAAATATTATTTAGTGAATTCTGCAACTAATGGGAAGCTATGGATTTTCCTGTAAGGGTGGAGTAAATAATTTCTCAATCCTACCTGTGAGTTTCAATCTGGTCAATGGGATGAATATCCCTTTCCAATACTTCAAAGTCTATCTTCTTGAAATCTGTTGATGTTCTTGCTTGTTTTAGAGTTGGTTTTATGAAGGATGCTTGCATTTTTCCTTCCTTGATATCAAAAGCTGACATAAACCTACTTTGATTAAGGGGTGTAAGCTTGAGATACTGTGCATAGGATTGTGCCTTCAATTTCTCATTTCTCATTTTAATTTCCTTGAACCTGTCCTTAATGTCCCTATCTCTATCAACAAGCTTATTGAATGAGGAGACTTCCACACTAAGCTACCTTTCTAAAATTTGACTTTTTGATGTAGATGGCTCTTGTGTTTCTCGAGATGGAGTTGTGCCCTTACTCCTGTCTAACTCGGCATCGGTTATTTCTGTTGAGCCTTCTGTGTCTTCCTGTTCTGAAACAGGATTGAGTGTTATATACCTAGGGGGGATAATATGGGGTACAAAGGGAGGTACCCAAGGGAATAATGTAATAATGGGATGGGCCATAGTAATAAATAAGGTGGTTAACACGTATCATGTAAGGGACCACAAGTAGTTAGTAATAATGTAATGGGCCCATGGTATTAGATAGATGGTATTGAAGGAACCATGGTAATGACCCATGGTATTTATGTATGAGGCCTATATAGAGGCTAGAGACTCCACCTTGAGAGATGTCAAGGAATGTTGTATGAACAGGCATATAGCTTGTGGACTGTTCTCCTTCCTTAAAGAGTGAATGTATGGTGTTTCCCTACCTTAAGGGTTTTATTAATAAGAGAAGCATTCTATCTATATTCAGATCTTGTTATTCTTGAGCCTATGCCTTTTGCTCTAGATAGCTTCATACTATACATTGGAAGTGTCCATACCTGAGTTGGAGGCTTCCTCTCTATTTTTTTTGGGATTCTTTTCCTCATTCTGAGGAGTCTGCAAAACAAGAAAGGTACTCATGTTTCTTTCTTGCTCTGGTACCTGCAGGAATGAGCTTTCATCAAGCTGTTTCTCTAAATCAAGCAAGGTATTTTCAACATCAACCTTTATACTATCCCTGTCTATGAGAGTGTTTTACAACCATTCAGATTAGTTGGCATATCTTTCTATTTCTAGTATGGGCGATGAATGTAAGGTCCCAATTTGGCCTTTTGTCTTAGTTTGGTCATAAATCCTTGAGGGTCATACCTCCACATGAAATTGTTTTGAAACTTCATTTGTTTGTAGAATTTGATTTGCTTCCTCTCCTACCTCTCTAGAATTGCAAATAAAAGGGCCTAATTGATTTTTGACCTTGAAATAAGTCCTTTTCTTGGCTGAGACAAAGTTGATATTATCAAAGTTCATTATATGCCTATAATATTCCAGAGCAAATAACCTCATGGGGAGGTATTTGGGAAGTTTGTATGGGGCAAGCTGCCAACCATAGATTCTTATTTCAGTGTGATTTTGGTAAAGGTACCAATCTCCCACCTTACTTTGCTTGGACAATTGGAGCACTCTTTTGATTTCTTAACTTATTCTGGGTCGAGGGCTTCCTGTCAGCATGGTCATGACTGGATGGAAAAAAGAGTCAATGAAGTCTGTGTAGGTGTATGGTGATGAATACATGTGGAATAGTCTATAACAGACTTGGGTTGGCCTTTAGTATCCAGCTTCTGGATGGTGAAGGGAAATCTGTCTGACTGATAACACAAAAACATGTGGTAAAGTAGAGATGATTACATGAATACTCTCTCATTGTTCATTCTGGTAAATTGTTCATGCATCCTTTCAGCTATAAACTGGGCATAATTGTACAAAGTAGTAGGAGGCTTTCCTAGGGTGAAAATGGACAAGAAGGCCAGGATGAGCTCATCAATGAATTCATCTGTGGTATAGCCTAGAATACATGATATCATAGTTATAATTTGCTTGCCCCTTTCAGAGAAAATCCAGAAACATATGGAGGTCCATTTGTAGGAATGTGCTGCTCTTCTATAATGAAAGTTTGGAATATTTGGGCCAGTCTAGATGGACTCAATTTGGTGTACTGGTCTAAAAAATCCCCAATGGAGAGTGGGGTCAGGTTTGGACCTGGTTGGACTTGCAACATCTCATTGATTGACTCAGCTGTAATAGTAAACAAGACTTTTTGGTCTGGGGACATTATAGCTCTTTGGCTGGGAATGTAACAAGCATGGCACATATGGACAATCTCAGGAAAGACATGTACTTTCGGAAACTGGTATTTGGGAAAATTGGAGTCCCAAAGGCCAATGTCATTACCATGGTTTAGATATCTGTCCTTACTCAAACAATGAATTTTGAGTAGGAGTGTATATGCATTTTTGTCTTTGATTTGAAAATCCTTGTCTGCCAGGGGAAGGTGGTTAAGGTCCAAATGGGGGGTTGTGATAGGTTTGACATCCATGGCGACAGGGGCAACCATAATTCAGGTTTTGTGGATTTGAATTTGACTTATACAGGTTTATATCAGAGGTTTGAAGGTAGTTTGGAATCTTTTAGAAGGGTTTGGGCACACACTTTAATTTTAAAGTAATTTCAATTAATTTTACTCAATTAAAACACTTTAAAGACTGACCATTTTCAAATTGAAAGGGTATCTGGTAATTTGTCTTCAAATACTTGGAATTAGGGTAAATTAAATTCAAATTGGTGTTCTCGGCAACTATAGAAGGTTGAATGGGCCCTGGTACAGACTGAGAGCTTGATTGGGGTCTCTGCAAGTTCATCAGGAGTGAAATTGAGGGCAATTAGCGATTTCAACATTTGAAGGTGTCACATTGGTTTGCAGAGGTTTTACATAGAAATTGATAGAGAAAGGGCTGAATAGGGCTTCTTGACCTTTTTATTGAACAACGGTCTCTTTTTGGTGAGTAAATTACAAATGAACAGTGGGTGGTTTTTCAGGTTGGATGGGGAGGTGGTTTCCCAAGCCATCGCACTGCTTTTATGGAGGAGGTAGTATTTTGGCGAGGTCACTCAATCTATCTTAGCACTTGACACATAGCATATGGGGGCCCGGGCAATACCACTTTATCGGGCGAGTAAAGGTCGGATATTGGGTGAACCCGATATGGTTGTGAAATGTTCGATTTGGGTGCTGACGATCGAATGACAGTTGGGTGATAGAATAGCACAAATGAAACGTGCAAAGATTTCAAGGGGGGTCGGGGCTTTAATCCATGGTGGTTTGGGATTATTTATGAGTTAAACATGGACTTGAATGATCGGACGGGGTTAAGGAAGGGATTATCTTAACTTTACCGAGAAGTGGTGAGTTAAGAGGGTTTTGTTGGGGGGCATCGGATATAGATATAGTTTATAGTTAAACTAAGGGTTGGGGTATTATATATGGGATTTATTTATATAGGGGAAAAGGTATATCAAGATTTATATTATTATGTTAAACATTAATATGAAATGGAATGAGAAAGTGGACATACCACTAAGTATAATGTAATATTTGTGCATTTTATTAACGTACACTTATACTTAGGATAAAATCTTTTGTGGAGTTTAACATTAGGGAAAATGGTTTTATTAGGGTAATGAAGGAAACTAACTTTTATGAAGGGAATTCTAACACTTGATGTCTATAAGTCATTAAGCCGAGGGTCCGGTCCCACTAAAAGTTAGAGAAATTCTATGAGCCTTTATGACTTGAAGGATTTTTAGTACTAGAACATGCTTGTGGATGGGGAAATTAGTAAGTATAGGGATGAAATGAATGAGGGGGAGTTAATTAAATCAACTTTTAAACCATTTTTTTTCTGTCTTAACTGCTCAGGCACATTGAAACATATGATTAAGCATGATAAATGTGTTTTTGTCCAATCAATTTTATACTTCAACAACCTTTCTTCTACTTACCCATTACTTACCCTAACATTTTTTCTTTATTTATTAGTGGCATTTAAACTTGCACACTTTCATGATCTGTTTTTGTGTTTGGGGTTCATATATTTTCATTTTTTGATCTTTTCTTATTCTTTTTGTCCTTTGATATTTCCTTTAGGACATACCCTCTTTAAATTTTTTAATTTTTAATATGGAAAACATTTGTCGAAAGAAAAAGTATGTACAATATTACAAGGATTAACCTTAGCCCATTCAAAATTATGAATCCTATCACTATAGGACTCTAATAGTGGCTCCACATGGGGATGGAATTTCTTAGTGAAATGTCAAGAACTCTAAATATCAATAGCCTTTGAATTGTGGCTGAAGTTACCTTGCAAAGTGTCCTTCTGTGAATCTGCATTACTGATACTTATGACAGTAAATCTTTCAAAGATTAGGGCCTTCTCTCCAGGCTTCAACTTTAAAGGATTATCATCCAATCCAATCTACACTCTGCAGTGTTATGTAAAATGATGCAAGATTAAAATGAACTATTTTAAGTTAGTGGAAAAGTAATGCTTCAGCATCCTACCATTAACAGGTCCTCCTGGTAGATCTGATCCATCTATGTTTCTCAAGAAAAAGGCATTGTTGCCTCTGTATCCACAAATGACATAAGGCCCTTTCCATAGAAAATCGAATTTTCCATGCTTGCCTTTATCTTCTATCCTTGAATCTCACTTAAGGACTTTGTCTCCTATTTGAAAATAATCTGCTTTATTCTTTTTATCAAAGAATTTCTTAATATTTTCCTGGATTATCTGTGATTTTACATATACTTCTTCTCTGGTCTGCTGCAGGTGTATGGTCTGATTTATTCTTCTATGAATATCATTTGGTTCCACCTATAATTCTTAAAGGATATCCATGACTGGCACTCCCAAGGATGATGGAAAAAATACATCCATCCCATAAACTAGCTGATAGGGTGATGTTCCAATGGACTTCTTAGTAGTTAGTCTATCTGCCCATAAGGCATTGACTAACTTCTTGTTCCATATCTTTTTGTTATCCTCTAGTAACTTTTTGATAATATTGGTCAAACTTTTGTTGGATGACTCTGCCAGTCCATTACCTTGAGGGTCATAGGCTATGGAATGGCCAAGGGTGATGTGGTACTTGTTACAGAAATCTATCATTATTTTGGATTTAAAAGTTGTTGCATTATCAGTAATGAGCTTCTGGGGACATCCAAATCTTGAAAGGATATTACTCTCTAGGGAGGTGATTATGACAGTGTCTATGGCTTGCCTAGAAGGCATGACCTCTATCCATTTGGTAAAATAGTCTGTGGTTGTCAGAATCCACTTGTGTTGAGCTGAGGAGGGTGGGTGTATTTCTCCAATGAAGTCTAACCCCCATTGTTGAAATGGCATCTCAGTGGAAATTGGTTTAAGAGGCAAGGGTAAAACATTCCTCTTTCCCTCAAAATTTTGGCATTTATGACACGAGGTGACATGTTTTTTAACATCTACAAACAAAGTAGGCCAATAAAAACCAGCCCTCAGAATTTTGTCAGTAGTACTCTTCTAATACAAGTGTCCTCCACAATCCCCTGCATGAAACTCTTGTAAAATCTTGTCAGCTTCATCCTTTAGTAAACATGTTAAAAGAATACCACTATTGTCCTTCCAAAATAATGCATTATCTACAACACAATATCTTAATGACTTCATTTTTAAGAATCTAGCTTTAGTTCTTGTCAATCTAGGAGGAGGTTGTAAGTTTAGTAATACAAATGTAATATCTGCATACCATGGTGAATCAATAAAAGGTTCACTGATCTGTGGAGTCACCATCTCCTCCTGATCATCAAGGGCACTTATGAAGTTGATATCAAGGGCCTGACAGTTTGATTTAGCCATGAGTTTGCCTAAACCTTGGCCTTTGATGAGCTTGGTGGGTTTTATCTCTATGTCATATTCCAATATTGTGGCAATCCATTTGCCTCTTTTTCCTTCGGGCCCATTTTGAGTCAAAAAGTCCTTAACTACAAAGTTTGGAACATAAGCAATAATGTGAGAGTACATAATGTATACTCTGAAATCTTTGATAGCCTTAACCAAAGCCAAAGCCTGTTTTTCCATGATATTGTATTTGAGTGTGGCATATCTTAAGGATTTACTAAAGAATGATATTGGTTGTTCATATACTTGATATTTCTTTTGTAGCAAGACTGCTGTAATGGTGCGTTCTGAAGAAAAAGAAAAAATAATAAGATATTTGTTAAAGTCAGAACTAATCAGGACTAGAATATTGGTTAATGCTTCCTTAATAGCTTCAAAGGATTGTTTGGCCTCCAATGTCCATTTAATTGGTGTGTCCTTTCTTAGTATGTTATTTAATTCCCTAATTAATTCTGCTAGATTTGAGATGAAACTCCTAAGAAAATTAATCTTACCTAGAAATGATTGTATTTCTTTTATGTTTTGGGGATGGGAAATGGTCAAAATGACTTCTATTCTAGTAGGGTCTATCCTAATCCCATCTTTAGATATGATGTGTCCTAACAACTTTCCCTCTTCAAGACTGAAAAGTGATTGTTTAGGATTTAAAGAAATCCCAAATTTCCTGCATTTGATAAATACTCTTCTGAGGTGGTCTAAGTGTTCATTGTCATATTTAAAGAAGACTGTGATGTCATCCTAGTATACTACTAAGAAATCATGGATTTCCTTGGCAAAATCTATATCCATATCTCTTTGAAATGTGGCACCTGCATTCGTTAATCCAAAGGGCATCTTCAAGTACATGAAGGTACCCCAAGGAGTAGTAAATGTAGTTTTGGCTTGGTCCTCAGGTTAGACTAATATCTGGTTATACCCAAATAATCCATCTAACATTGAAATCCTAGATGAGCCCACTACCCTTTGCAATATATGGTCCATTTTTGGTAATGGGTAGTTGTCTTTTAAAGAGACCTTATTTAGGTTTCTAAAATATACACAAAGTCTAATTTCACCTGTCTTTTCCCTAGTTGGAACTAAGTTTGAAATCCAGTCTCAGTATCTAATGGGGGTTATTATTTGGGCATCAAACATTCTTTTAACCTCTTTTTATATGGATGGCATAAGAACTAGGTTTATCCTCCTAAGTTCCTATTTGAAAGGTTTATGACCTTGTTTTAGAGGTATTTTGTGTTGGATTATGCTGGTGTCATAAGATTTTAAGTCTTCATAACTCTAGGAAAATACATCCTGGAACTCTTTAAACAGATTGATATATTTGACCTTTTCCTCTGGGGGTTAAGGCTTTAGATACCTTAATGAGTTTTGGTTTATCTTCAGTTCCTATATTAATCTCTTCTATGTCAACTCTTAGAGGTTCCATCTTGGGTTTCCTAGCTACATCATTAGAGTCAAACAAATCCTCTAAAGGTACTAATCCTTTAGGCAAAAAATTATTTTTCAAATTAAGAATCTTTGGATCATCATCCATTATTTCATCTATCTCTACCTTCTCTAAACTATCTATTTCTACCCTAGTAAATTTAGTTGTTTTAGCTATATTGAAAATATTTACATCTAAGCTATTTTCTATATTATTATCTATTGTACAGTCAATATCTATCTTGCAATTCTAAAATTCCCCTTCATTGTTCATGAAATCATAGATCTGAGAGTCCTAGGAGAAAATCTGCCAATACTTGAGGTTGTCTTGTATAACGGGCCTATGCCTGACCTCTGCAGTGTACTGGTGGTTGGTTGAAATGGTAATTTACAAGTACTAGCAAAGGCAGCCAAACTATGGGCCTGCATGTTTTGTTTTGTAGGAATGGCAACAAAGTTTGATTCCAGGAGGTCCTTGATCAAGTCTAAAGCAGTATCCCTATATCTACCAAGCCTAGGGTTGTTGACAAAGTATTCACCATTGATCTATTTGATAATTAGCTCTGAGTCTCCCATGATGGAAACTCTTTTGGCTCCCAATTTCCTAACCAATTGTAACCCTAGAATCAGGGCTTCATATTCAGCCATGTTATTGGTACATTTGAAGTTCAATTTGAAAGTGTGTCACTCAGCATGGTTATTTTCCATATTATGGATCCACACTCCTGCACCAACCCCTAACCTATTTATAGACCCATCAAAATCTAAGTGCCAAAGTGACTCATGGAATATGTTATCACTATGAGTTGTTCTGTACTTGAGGTCTTTGGCTGTAATTTCCTTTTTATCAGTTTCTGCATTGTATAAGATGAAAGAGTCCATATCTGAATGCATAGAGTATATGGGAAAGTTTTGGGGCTTTTGCTCACTACTGGCCATGTACTTCATCAAGGTATCCCTATATAATTTCCTTGGTTGGCCAAAAATGGATATGGTGGCATAAGACATATCCAACTACAAAGATCCCTGCAGTTTTGCTCCTCATGAGCGAGATAGTAGCATTCCATATTTTGGTGGGATGTCTGTAACTACAATGTCCATCAGAATGCTCTTTGCAAGGCACTGGACAAGAGTCACACATAAGTCTTTGATCAGACAAACGCATTTAACCTAGCTGGAGTCAAAAGAAAATAAATCCCTATAAGGCCTAGTAATTTCTAGGTTCAGTCTTTGCATTATTGCTTTTGGCATGAGATTGTGGGATGCTCCTAATTCCAACATAGCGTTATGCAAAATTTTATCACGATTGTTTAGGCTGATGTAAAAAGGAGGAACTCCCCTTTGCTGATGAATTCCATTGGCCTCAGGGCCAAACAACAATGCAGGCTGGTCATCATTCTAATTAACAAAATCCTCTCCATCTCCTATGTTCAAAGTATCAATTATTTATGACCTATAAGATTCATTCTTTACCAGTCCGGTCAAAGGAAATGATATCTTTAATTTAGCTATTTCATTTTTAATGTTGAAAGGGAGCTAAGGTTTGTTTGTTTGACTCAGATCTTCCTTAATGTGTGCAGTTTGAGTGTCTTTATTCTATTTCTTAGTGGTAGGTATGTCAGTTTTTGTTTCAACTATCTTATCTTGATTTCTTTTATTTTGATTGTTTTCAATGATTGGCTCTGTTTGGGTTTCAGTGGAGGTTATATCTACAATCCTAGGGGTTGAAGTCTCCGGTGTTCCCCTAGGGAAAATTTGCAACACCTTGTTAACTGGATCTTCTTTTATGATCCTAGTTCGGGTTTGGATGGGTCTTTTAATGGGAGTCTCATTATTCTTCTCACTTCTCAAGCTATATTGTTTATGTACCTCATATATAGCTGACTCATATCTGTATTTAAAATCAAAAGATTCACCAGATTCTAACTGCAATTTCTGAAGCATATATAACTCCTGTTCTTCTTGAGTAAGAAAAACAATGTCTTTCTTAATGGTTTCCAGTAAGTTAATTTAGGTATCATCCTCTGCTTCTTGGTTTTGTGAATCCTCAACATAGTTTTCTTGAAAGGGGGGCCTAATCTTTTGGTCTGGTGTAGCATTTTTTGCAGTATTAAAGTTCTTCCTAAAATTTGGGTTGTTGTTGTTGATTCTCCCATTGATTTTTCCTCTCCATGTTGTCTAACCTATCCATGATTCATTCTAAACTTTTAGCTAAAACATCTACTTTTCCATCTGAAGTTGAAGCTTATTCTTTAAATACAACTTTCTTTTCATTCCTCATTCATGCTTTCTTAGCTAATAGGTTGGCCTCTACACTGACAACATTACTCTGCATTTGTTCAAGTGTTTCAGGGTTCCTTTCCCTTAGTTGGTATGACATGTTAGCATCAAAACCATCAAGGAACTTAATTAATGCTAGATCAGGTGGAGGCTTAATGTTGGCCGGAATTGCATTATAGATATTATTAAACCTAGTGCAATAGTCATGAACTGACTCATTGGGAGCTCTCCTAATATTGTCATATTCAGAAAGTATTTGCAATGGGCTTTTCTTTTTTTCCCATCTATCAATGAATAACCTTTGAAAATTGGTTAAGTCTGCAATATGGTTGGTAGGAAATTCTTTGAACCATTACTTGACATCACCAGTTAAAGTTTGGACAAACAATCTCATTCAGGCATCTACTTCATCTATTTCAAGCAATTCAAAAAATTCAGACATCTTGTTTACATGTTGCTGGGCAATGTAATGACCAATAACATCAAACAAGAAAATATTACTCTGATAATCTATAGGCATGGGATGGAGTTGGGTAGGTAAAACTGTTGGCATTATGTTTCTGGTATGGTTATATGTTACAGATGTTGTACTTGATGGTAACACCCATGGCATGGCTCTCAATATGATGAGAATTAAGAAGTACGCAGGAGAACAGTTCAGAAGATGCGTACCCACAAGTACGCCGTGCAGGGACCGTGTCCAGACACACAGGTTACCCATCCATGAGGTGCGTACCCCCAGTGCACACACTTCAAGGCAGTAAAGCGCGCACACGTGGGGTTCCTTATGTTTAACCCTTGGTATTTTACCCATTCATGAGGTGCGT
>APFE030984809.1:73004-116843 GCA_000404065.3 Pinus taeda
CCCCCCCCCCCCCCCCTCTCAGTATTATTTTCAACAAAAACAAGAGGAGCATATCTATTTTCCATTGTTGTGATTCTGGTTTGATTTGGGGGTAAAGTTGTGGTGGTTGAAAAAGGGCTTGACACTGATGGAGGTGAACTAGATGATGATGAAGATGATTGATTAATAAGTGGTTTAGGTGATTGAATTGTGGTAGATACAATGATGAAGTTGTGGTAAAGGAAGGTGGATTTATAGCGAGTGAAGTTTGTGAAG
Organism: Pinus taeda; assembly: GCA_000404065.3. Lineage (NCBI taxonomy): Eukaryota > Viridiplantae > Streptophyta > Pinopsida > Pinales > Pinaceae > Pinus > Pinus taeda. Next base: position 73,260 of record APFE030984809.1, read on the forward strand.
AAACTCCAAGAACAATAATAGTAAGGGCAACTAGTTCAGCAGATTGTTGAACGTAAGAATCACGTACATTACTTATCAATTTAGAGGCCTGAACTTATAATTTGTCAAAAGCCTTAACAACTAATTTATCTAAATCTAAATGAATAACCTTTTTTGATTCAATGACTTTAACAAACTCATGATCTAAGACTATTTCATGGATTGTATTCTCAGATTTAGTTATGAATAATGAGAGGTCAAATGATAAATCGAAAGGGATGTCCTCTAATGTTGAAAACTCATCAGGGAGTGAATTGGATCTAACTAACATGCTACTACTGGCTTGAGTTTCTATTTTTTTGGTTGTCTTAAAATCCTCTCTGGGTCATTCACTATGGTTGCAGGGTTCGGATCTGGGTTTGCCCTAGTATAGTGAATCTTTTTAGGAGCCAAAATTTTAAGTTTTTAAACTGTTTTTATGAAATTTTCTCAAAAATTACTTCAGGTAAAGACATTAAGGGGCTCAATATTTAATTTAAGGTTTCCTTAAAGTTTTATGATACTGAGGATCAAAGTCCCCAGTATGGTCGCCATAAATGTTATCACTCTAATAATTATTTTGAATTAAAAAGAAAGAAAAACCAAAGGTGACCACAAACTGCTTTTGGATATTAGGACCTAGCCTTCCTAATCCTCAGAGAGGGCTCTCTCTTTAAAATTTAACTTTGTTTTAGTTAAGATGTTTTTAGGCTAGCTATGATTGTTCAAGGGGTTTTGGATTTGTATTTGAGATTGGGTGGTGGGATCTGCTTAGACATATGGATAGAATGATGTCTTTTAGACCATTAGGCTATGGAGTCAAACAATAAGGAAGAAAAATTGGATTAACTCACTAAAGGGAACATTCAAAGGGCAAGATAGCAAAGTGTTTTTCACATCTTTGAGACAAAAGGGTGAAAGGATTTCACTTGGGATGAGAGAGCAGTTAAGGGTTCTCAGAACAATGAATGAGGAATGAAGGGGTAATCAAGATGAAAGGGCAATTAAGAATCCTTTAATCTAGATATTGAAGAAATCAATCTAAGCAAAAGAGAAATTCAGAATTCTTTAATTTAAATATCAGAAGAAAACATTTAAATGCATAATTGTTAAGGCAGCGTGTAATTAAACAAGTTATGAGATATTATTCCAGTTATAACATTTAGATTTGGAAAAATGTTAAAGATTATGAATAACTTGAGAAAAATGACAACAACACATGAGAATACTTGTCTAAAATTCGCTTAACACATGAATCCTTTGAAATGTCTGATCTTTATTCATCAATCCAACTTGTTGGCTCTACAATGATACAATAACCCTCTGGGTTTTCTAATAAAAAAATTCTATAGAAATGTCTAATAAAATCCACCCTACATACTTCGAATTGTGAAGTATTTATACAAAAGTTTATTACAAAATATCTTAAACTAATTTGAGATTTAATCTAGGAAAGAAAAATATCTTCTTGTAAGAAGATAGAGAGAGCTATTGAACTGTTTCATGTTGTCCCTTTTATTTTGGTTTTGTTGGCTTTGATCTTTTGCCCTTTTATCTGCTTTGTTATTTGATCTTTCATGTTGGATGCTTCATTTACTTTAGCCTTTCATCTGATACACTTTCACTCTCATACACTTTGACTCTGTTGATCTATCAACATCCTTTTACCATGTTGTTTTACTTTTACTATACATTAACCTTTTTTACTGCATGTTTCTATAGTATATCAGTTAATTTCTCCAATGTTTCAGCATTAGGTAATTGTATTTTTAGCATCCTCCTATATGTTTCATATGCCTCTGTGTATTTGGCAAAAGTAGGTTTATTGATAAACAAGTGTTTTACCTCATGCTGGAGGTAAAACAAGTTTTCAAATGTTTGGTAAAGTACTTTTCTTGTTGTCAATGCCTTCATTGATGATGTATTCACTTGATATTTTGCTACCTCTCTAATTTTCTTGTTGTAATACTCTTGCGTCGTCAGCTTATCATTTATCACTAAGGGATTGGGTAATCCATTTTCTCTCAAAATATGGAACTTAGCCATAAATCTGTCAATGGCTAGTTGCATATTCTGACACTTATCCTCCAAGTTTTGCATTAAGTTCCTCTTGTAGAGGACCTTTCTGACCTCCAAAATTGTCTTTGTTCTATCCTCTATTTCGAATTCCTAAAGCTCGTACTTATTCTTACTATTAAGGAATTGGATAATTCTGGCAGCCTCTTCTGGCATTTGTCCCAGTTCTGCTTTTACTTTTTGGATAGCCTTTGTAGCCAACTTTATCAAATCTATTTGCTCGAAAATCACCTGAATAGATGGTCAAATATCAATGACAGAGTCAATGATATTGGCCCATAGTTGTTCCTTAGCCTACCCAAGGGGTTCTTTCAGTGTTAACTCCTTTTCCAGGGCTTTCAATATTTCACTCATCCTAGTAGTCTTTTGTACTTCTTCTTTGTGCATGCTTTTGGCAAGTTTGTAATCAGTTTCCAAGCTTGTCACTTTCTCTTTGAGCTTATTCATCTCTAATGTCTGTATGGACATTTCTTCCATATCTTTAACCAATCTTGCTGCTTCTTCACCTGATGTACCTGTTGTTGATGTAGATACTGTAGAAACCAATTGTGTTGTGGCCATTAGAGTTGTGGGAGACAATGAGGCTACCAATGTGGAAGGAACAGTTGTGGTAACTGTTGGGATGACATTTTCCGAGGTAGTGCCATGATCAGTTTGTTTTAATTGGATTAAGTTTCCCAATTCCTTTTCTGTCTCCCTCAACTGATCATTGAGTTTAAGGACTAAGTCCATCAACTCTTCATGCTTTGTTTGGATTTCCAAGACTTCCTGTGTCTGGGGGTGCTGTAGTTGAGGTATCTTCAACTGTTTCTTGAGGGCTACAACGTCATCATTCTTCCTTTTGATTAATTGTTTAGTAGCCTTGATGTCTTTGGGATCATGTCCCAATTCAATTACCAAGCCTTCCAAAGACTTGATTCTGGTGTCTTTGGCCTATGAGGAGGCCTTTTCCAACTGATACTGGGCCGAAATATTATTCAGTGGATTTTGCAACTAATGGGCAGCTATAGCTTTTCCTGTAAGAGTGGAGTAAATCATTTCTCTAGCCTGTTATTGAAATTCAATCTGGTCAATGGGATGAATATCCCTTGCCAATACTTCAAAGTCTATCTTCTTGAAATCTGTTGATGTTCTTGGTTGTTGTACAGTTGGCTTAATGAAGGAAATTTGCATTTTTCCTTCCTTGATGTCAAAAGCTAACATCAACCTACTTTGATTAGGGGGTGTAAGCTTGAGATACTGTGCATTGGATTGTGCCTTCAATTTATCATTTCTCATTTTAATTTCCTTGAACCTGTCTTTAGTGTCCCTATCTAGTAGGCTTATTGAATGAGGAGACCTCTACACTAAGATGCCTTTCTAAAATTTGAGTTTTTGATGTAGATGGCTCATGTGTTTCTCTAGATGGAGCTGTGCATTTGCTCATGTCTAAATCAGCATCAATTATTTCTACTGAGCCTTCTGTGTATTCCAATTCTGAAATAGGATTGAGCCTAGGTCTTTTGCTCTCACTAGCTTCATATTGTACATTGGAAGTGTCCATACCTGAGTTGGAGGCTTCCTCTCTATTCCTTTTGGGATTATTTTCCTCATTTTGAGGAGTCTGCAAAATAGGAAGGGTACTCATGTTTCTTTCTTGCTCTAGTCCTTGCAAGAATGAGCTTTCATCAAGCTGTTTCTCTAAATAAAGCAAGGTATTTTCAACATCTACCTTTTACTATCCCTATCTATGAGAGTGTTTTCCAACCATTTATATTGGTTGGCATATCATTATATTTCTGGTATAGGGTGGTGAATGTAAGGTCCCAATTTGGCATTTTGTCTTAGTTTGGTCATAAACCCTTGTGGGTCATACCTCCACATGAAACTGTTATGAAACTTCATTTGTTTGCAGAATTTGATCTGCTTCCTCTCCTACCTCTCTAGAACTGAAAATAAAAGGGCCTAACTGATTTTTGACCTTGAACTGAGTCCTTTTCTTGGCTAAGACAAAGTTGATATTATCAGCGTTCATTATATTCCTATACTAGTCCAGAGGAAATAACCTCATGGGGAGGTATTTGGGCAATTTGTATGGGGAAAGCTGCCAACCATAGATTCTTATTTCGGTGTGATTTTGGTAAAGGTACCAATCTCCCACCTTACTTTGCTTGGACAATTGGAGCACTCTTTTGATTTCTTAACTTATTCTGGGTTGAGGGCTTCTTGTCAGCATGGTCATGACTGGATGGAAAAAAGAGTCAATGAAGTCTGTGTATGTGTATGGTGATGAATACCTGTGCAATAGTGGTGTCCAAAATATAACAGACCTAGGCTGGCCTTTAGTATCCAACTTCTGGATGGTGAAGGGAAATCTGTTTGTCTGATAATACAAAAACATGTGGTAAAGTAAAGATGAGTACTTGAATACTCTCTCATTGTGCATTCTGGTAAATTGTTCATGCATCCTTTCAACTATAAACTGGGCATAATTGTACAAAGTAGCAAGAGGCTTTCATGGGGTGAAAATGGACATGAAGACCAGGATGAGCTCATCAATGAATTCATCTGTTGTATAGCCCAGAATACATGATATCATAGTTACAATTTGCTTTCCCCTTTTAGAGAAAATGGCAGAAACATATGGAGGGGCATCTATAGGAATGTGTTGCTCTTCTACAATGAAAGTTTGGAATATTTGGGCTAGTCTAGATGGACTCAATTTGGTGTACTGGTTTAGCAAATCCCCGATGGAGAGTGGAGTCAGGTTTGGACCTGTTTGGACTTGCAACATCTCATTGATTGACTCAACTGTAATAGCAAACAAGACATTTTGGTCTGGGGACATTATAGCTCTCTGGCTGGGAATGTAACAAGCATGGCAAATATGGACAATCTCAGGAAAGACATGTACTTTTGGAAACTGGTATTTGGGCAAATTGGAGCCCCAAAGGCCAATTTGAATTTGACTTTGACTTTGAATTTGACTTTGAATTTGACTTATACAAGTTTATATCAAAGGTTTGAAGGTAGTTTGGAAGCTTTCAGAAGGGTTTGGGCACACACTTTAATTTTAAAGTAATTTCAATTAATTTTACTCAATTAAAACACTTTAAAGACTGAATGTTTTCAAGCTGAAAGGGTGTCTGGTAATTTGTCTTCAAATACCTAGAATTAGGGTAAATTAACTTCAAATTAGTGTTCTTGGCATCTACAGAAGGTTGAATGGGCTCTCGTATGGACTGAGAGCCTGATTGGGGTCTCTGCAACTTCTTCAAGAGTGAAATTGATGTCAATTAGCGATTCCAACGTTTGAAGATATCGCAATGGTTTGCAGAGGTTTTACACAGAAATTGATCGAAATAGGGCCAAATAGGGCTTCTTGTACTTTTTATTGAACAACGGTCACTTTTTGGTGGGTAAATTACAAATGAACAATGGGTGGTTTTTCAGGTTGGGTGGGAAGGTGGTTTCCTAAGCCATCACACCACTTTTATGGAGGAGGTGGTATTTTGGCGAGGTCACCTAATCTATCTTAGTGCTTAACACATAGCAGATGGGGGTACCACTTTATAGGTTGGTTAAAGGTCAAATATCGGGTGAATTCGATATGGCTGTGAACCATTGGATTTGGGTGTTGACGATCGGACAGCAGTTGGGTGACAGAATAGAATGGATGAAATGGGCAAAGGTTTTGGGGGGCCCGAGGCTTTAATCCATGGTGGTTTGGGATTATTTACGAGTTAAACATGGATTTAAATGATTGGACGAGGTTAAGTAAGGGATTATCTTAAATTTACTGAGAAGTGGTGAGTTAAGAGGGTTTTGTCGGGGGGCATGGGATATAAATATAGTTTAAAAAACTAAGGGTTGGGGTATTATATACGAGATTTATTTATATAGGGGAAAAGGCATATCGAGAGTTATATTATTATGTTAAACATTAATATGAAATGAAATGAGCGGAGTGGACATACCACTAGGCATATTGTAATATTTGTGCATTTTCTTCACATACACTTATACTTGGGATAAAAAAAAATTGTGGGTATTTTGAATGAAATGGAATTTAGCATGGGATTGTTTACTTTTCATAGGCAAATGGAGTTTAATCTTAGGAAAAGGGGTTTTATTAGGGTAATGAAGGAAAATGACTTTTATGAAGGGAATTCTAACACTTGATGTCCATAAGCATTAAGCCGAGGGTCCGGTCCCACCAAAATTTAGAGAAATGCTCTGAGCCTTTATGACTTGAAGGACTTTTAGTACTAGAACATACTTGTGGATGGGGAAATTAGTAAGTATAGGGATGAAATGAATGAGGGAGAGTTAATTAAATCAACTTGTAGACCATTGTTTTTGCTTTTTTAACTACTCATGCACATTGGAACATATGATTAAGCATGATAAATGTGCTTTTGTCCAATCAACTTTATACTTTAGCAACCTTTCTTCTACTTACCCATTACTTACCCTAACATTTTTTCTTCATTTATTTGGATGCATTTAGACTAGCAGACCCTTATCATTTTTTTTTCTTTTATAAATTAAACTATGTAATTCTAACCTTATATCTTCCAAAGGCTCAGATTAAACTGATGAGCTCCTTTTATTTTCTCTACCTATCTAATGATCTACCAAGATTAAGTTGTTTGGTCAGATTTTATTCTCTAACTATAAACATAAAATTCAAAGCATGAAATAGTCAAGATTAAGCAGTTTGACTACCATGGGTTATGGCATGTATGACAACCTGCACACAACCATTATTTAAGATAGTAAAGTAGTAAAATAGTAGTGGCATTTAGACTTGCACACTTTCATGATCTGTTTCTGTGTTTGGGGTTCATATATTTTCTTTTTTTGATCTTTTCTTATTCTTTTTGTCCTTTGATATTTCTTTTAGGACATACCCTCTTTACATTTTTTAATTTTTAATATGGAAAACATTTGCAGAAAGCAAAGTTATCTACAATATTACAAGTCTTAACCTTAGCCCATTCAAAATTATGAATCCTATCACTATAGGACTCTATTAATGGCAACAAATGTAGCTTCACCCCAGAAGGTTGCAGGAGTTCCAGATTCATCAAGCATAGATCGAGCCATTTATTGAACTATTCTATTCATTCTTTCCACCATGCCATTTTGTTGAGGAGTCCAAGTGATGGAGAATTGCCTTTTTATTCCATGTTGTTGACAAAATTCAAAGAATTCATATGATATGAATTATCCTCCTTATTCAGATCTGAGACATTTTATTTTTCAATCTAATTCGTTTTCAAATAAAGCTTTGAAGGCTTTAAACTTTTCCAATGCTTCATCATTATGCTTTAGTAGACCTATCCAACACATCTTGGAAAAATCATCAATAAATAAAATAAAATATTCTTCTCCACAAGGTGACTTTTTCCTTGTTGGCCCACATAAATTAGTATGGATGAGTTGAAGAGGCTTACCTATTGATCCTTCTTTTTCAATGAAATGTACTCTAGTTTTCTTACCGACTTGACATGGTTTCCATATGGTATTTTTTGGGATGCTGATATCTGGAAGATCACGGACCGCCTTGAGCCTGCATGCTTTTCTTATTTGAGAAAAGCTTAGATGCCCCAATCTTTTGTGCCATAGACAATTTTCATCTGTTTTTCTTAGATAGCATTGCTTTTGTCCTCCTTTGAGTATGTATAAATTATTTGGATTTCTTGTACCTTTGATTACAGTCTTTCCTGTATCAATCTCACGAACCACACATCCGTTTGATAGAAACACATTTCCTTCTTCACACATTTGAATGGAACTCAACAAGTTATGCTTTAAACCATCTACATACATGATATTTCCAGCTTTAACCTTTTCTTTCAAGAACACAAAACCTTTACCTTTAATGACAACTAGTGTGTGATTTCCAAATGAGACATTCTTTTTCTTTTCTAAAGCATTATATGAATGAAGTTTCTCTTTATCACCTGTCATGTGTTTGGAGCAACCATTTTCGATGTACCACTGATTATCTTATCCTTCTGCATACATAGCTATGCCACATCTTTCTGATTGAGATTCCTTCTTTCTCCATATCATGGAATTTGATGATTTTTGCTCCTTTTGAAGTGTTGGCCAAAATTTTCTCCTGCATTCAGATTCTTCATGACCAAATTTGTTACAAATTGAACATTATATTTCATCTTCAAGAGGAGAAAAGTTATTATAGGAACATTTCTTGATTCTTGTTACACTCCTTTGATTTCGTGCTTCTCTAGTCATGATGGTTTTGTAAGCAACACATTGAGCAGCTTTATGCCCAAAGTTATGGCATGAAAAACATTTCATGTGATCATTGAATCTTTTGGCATTGTTTACCTATTGGTTGAAGCTTCTATTAATATTCATCCTTAGATTAAATTGATTATGATTTACTTGATGAGTAATTTTAGGCCTTTGCTGACGATTAACATACCATTCACTGGTCTTTGCTGCATCAAGATAGCTTCTAGTGGAGGCTGACGGCTTCTGTGATTGAGATGATTCCTCAGTATATCAAAGACCTATCTTTATAAGAGGAGAACACTGAACTTTGATGATTTCATTTAAAGTTTCTGATCCTTTAGCAAATCTAAGATTAAGAGATTTTGTCTTCTCAAGTTCTTTTCTTAGACCCACAATTTCACATTCTAGATTTTCATTGTGTTTTTCTCTTTCAGTGAGTTGATGTGTCAACATATCTATGATCATATTCTTTTCTTCTAAATAGATTTTGAGTTTTGTGATTTCTTCAAGAAAATCTTCCTCTTCTAAGGCATCCAAAAAGTCATCATTGTCATAGGCCATGAGAAGTCTATAAACTTGTCCAGTTTCATCTTCATCACTATTAGATAAACCATCACTATCTTCATGCGTATAGTAACTCATTCTATAAACAACCTGTTTTCTATTTCCTTTTGCATATTCCTTTCCCTTTTCATATTTATCTTTATGAGGACATTTGGCAGCATAATGGCCGAATCTACCACAAGAAAAGCATTTGAATGGTAGCTTACCTCTGAATCTTCCAGAACCCCGTTGAAGCTTCTTGACAAAATTTACCTCATCTTCTTCTTCTGAAATGTATCTTGGTTCATTGTGCTCTTCCTTTTCTTTTCCCTTTGCTGAAGCTTTAAAAGTATATTCTCTCATATCTGATGGACCTCCTTTCCTCATTTCAAAGGCAGTTAGGATTCCATGGAGTTGAGTCACAATAATAGTTTGAAGAACCTATTTATCTTCTATGGTAGATACTTTTGACTCAAATTTAGAAGACAAAGATCTCAAAATTTTCTCAACTAAAGTAGCTTCCTTTATCTCTTCACCCAGATTCTTCATACAATTAAGAATCTCATCTACATGTAAAAAGTAACTAGCAATACTCTCATCACTATGCATCTTAAGAGTTTCATATTGAATTTTGAGATTTTGAAGCTTAGCACGTTTTACCTGGGAGTCTCCTTCGTAGCTCTGAATGATTTTGTCCCATATATCTTTGGATGTCTTGAGCTGCATGACTTTGAATAATTATGATTCTGATAGACTTCCAAATAAAGTATTGAAATCTTTGGCATTGGTTTCATATAAGTTTGTAGGTATTACTGCTGGAAATTGATATCCTCCTTCCACAATTTGCCAAACATCGGCTCCAACTGATTGAAGATAAGCTCTGGTTCTTATTTTCCAATATACCAAGTTGCTCCCATTGAATATTGGTGGTTTGATAGATCCCATGCCTTCATCATTATTCATCTTGAAAGATCTTCCTTCAAGAGATCAAGCTTCTTCTGAAGGACCTGGCTCTAATTCAAATTGTTGGAAATAATATTGAGAGGGGGGTGAATAAGTATTTTCTGTTCAATAATTTTTCATTTTCCAAACAGATTTATATTCACTACTTTTGTGAAGCGAACTTGCATTTACACGCTACTTTTATTAGAGAAACCAATGTATACCTAGAGAACTTATGATTTATTCAATTTATCATGTGTTGAACCTTAATCAGTGCATTAGTAACTTGTTAAGTAGTGAAGTAAAAACATAATAAAACATCACACATAAGCAACACACATGAACACCGAGATTTAAGGTGGAAACCCAATGCGAGAGAAAAATGGACCTACTTTTGTCGTCTCTGTCTTCTTTTAATATTAATAAAATCTGTTCATAATCTTGTACTGGTGCAGACTCATACCAGTACACAAGCACCCACCTACAGAAGGCTACGACCTTCTCTCATTTTCTAGCTTCTACTGGAAGGGACCTACAACCCCCTAGCTCTTGTACTAGCCAATGTGTTTACTAGTACGTAGGTGCCGGCCTACAGAAGGCTACGACCTTCTCTCTTCCTCCAGGGACCACATTTCATAATTTTCAGTCTGGATGCTCCTGGTACACAATAATACAAATGAAGGCTTTGTTTCATCAAATTTTCATACTGGACCCATCAGAACTTTCAAACTTCATCAACCAATAATCAGTTAATCTAAATAATCAGATCACTGTCACCAGAATATTGTGCTGAACCCAAAAACCTCCATCATCATTCAAAACCATTTGTGACCTCAAAAATCATGCATTAGAATGTATATACTACTTTACTGAACCCAACTTGCGTATATACGCTACTTCCTCTAACCAAACCTATGTATACCTTCAAAACTACTGAAACATAAACTGAATCAAGTATGAATACCTATTGTCAATTTATATAACTTTACATAGGCAATAGTAGAGATAACCCTTCTCACTTAGACAATCAATCAATCAGACACCAAACTACTTATGCATTTAGTTTTACATTCATATCTAAGAAGACTTCATTAACAAACAACAATAAAAAAGTAGAACTGATTAGATAGATCAACAATTTTTGAAGAATGGGATTTTCCATTTGTATACACTACTTGGAAGAGTATAACCTGTGTGTATACGCGCTTTTACCGAGGCGAACCAACGTATAGATCTGCAAATGTTAACTCACAACTTTGCTGCTATTTTAGACTTTAGACAGATCCAGATCATTACATTTAAAGAATAAAATAGGTGTATGAAATCAGATATAGCCCAAAAAATATCATATCATTCAATGATAAGTCATTTTAGGTCTCATGATTTTGATTCGACATTGAATTCAAGGTGCACAAAATATTTTAGATCACAAACATAGCCCCTGCAACATAAAATATACTTCAGATAGAAGTATCCTGAGAAACCTTTTTACTTGCACACCATGGCCTTTTGACCTTCTCCTCCTTATATAGCTTTTGGCCTTTCTCAATACCTCAGACCAAAAACCACTTAGGACCCATGGTATTATTGGACGGGATCTAATATTCATTACTCCGGTCAATATTTTTGGAAAATACCATGGTATTAACCCCTAGTATTGTTTACTCTTGAATCTCCTTGATTTTCCCACATGTACATGCTTTGCTTCTTGTGAAAGTGCATGTATACGTATACACCCCTTTTGTTCTGTAAACCAGTGTGTATATGTTGTTTTGAATAAGTGGACCTATGTATACATCTTAACCTGCCTTACACAATCCTTTTCCTTCAATTTCTTGATTCTGATCAGTAGACTTTAGTTCCATCTTCCTATTCTTTTGTACCAATGCCCTGTTACCTCTAAATAGACTTGTTACACTGTGAGTTTCCTTTTATCAAACGTGAAATTACCTGTGAGTGAGTTGCCATCAAGGACAACACTTGTATCGTAATGCCAACAAGGGCATCAAGATCAACAACTACATTGGATTTTCTTGCAAGTACCAAGTTTCATGCACGTCTCATTCGCTAGTTTGGGCATGCATGACATATGCATGTGAATTCTTGGTCATGATCTATCATTGGCATGGATCTTTTCCTGGATTGATAGTGGATTACCTAGAATTTCAATTTCCTAGATAGTCATGGTGATTGTGTGTTTAGTTTCATCATTTTTTGTTGTTGTTGGTCCTCAGGTTTCCTTAGCTTGGGTTGATTTATTAGTTCATTGAAGCCTTGGTTGGACAAACACTCTGGAAGCCCTGTAACAACTTGGGTTGAGTTACTAGTCTTGGAAGCCTTGGTTGGTGAAAATTTCGTGTAAAAATATATAAATATCACAGATGATTGGACACGTATTCCAAGCTGAATGGTGGGGGAAACATCCTAATGGGTGTTGATTTGGTTTATTATGGCTAAGGGAATTGGTAAAGGTAATGGAAATTAGGAGAAAAGGAAGGTGAAAGGTCACAGGTTGCATGTGAGGAGGAAAATGAAGGAAAATAAAAGTAAATGAAGAAAATAGAGGCCTGAGTAATAAAAAGGTTTATGAGGACTAGACAGAAATATCTTAGTCAGTGTAAGATCTTGCCTCAATCTTTTGACAGGTTTTAGTGGAGCTCTCATTATTCTCTCTCTCTCTCATACTCTTGGAGACATAGAGATTTCTTGGAGCACTCTTGGAGGGTGTGGCATACATGGATTCTTGGAGCAAGAAGGAAAAGGAACAACGGGAAGGATCAAGAGGGCATCAGGATCAACAACTACATCATATTTTCTTGTAGGTACTGAGTTTCATATATGTTTCCTTCACTAGTTTGGGCATGCATGGTATATGCATGTGAATCATTGGTCATGATCTGTCATTGGCATGTATGTTTTCTTGGATTGACAGTGGATTGCCTAGCCTTGTCATTTCCTGGATAGCCATGGTGATTTTGGGTTTACTTTCATTGTTTGTTTTTGGTTGGTCGTCATGTTTCCTTAGATTGAATTGAGTTATTAGTTCTTGGAAGCCCTGGCTGGAAAAACGTTTTGGAAGCCCTGTAACAGCTTGGGTTGAGTTACTAGTCCTGGAAGCCTTGGTTAGACAAATTCTCTGGAAGCCCGACGATAGTTGTGCATTTAGTTACTAGTCTTGGAAGCCTTGGTTAGAACAAATGCTCTAGAAGGCTTGGATGGAGACCAATCTAATGATGTTTTTGTGATGTCCGATTGTGAGTTGGAATCACTATTTGATGGGTTGAGGTGGATGGCCTATGGAAGCCCTAGATGAGCTTTGATTGACGTGTTCTATGAGATCCCACATTCATACTTGGAATATGGAATGGGGATGAATGGATGAAAAGAGAATTGGCTCAGCCATTCTACATTCAAGTAGAACGTGGAAATCCGATCCCGGGTTTGGACTTCGTATCATCAATGAAAGGTTAGTTCTCTTTGTATTTCAATGAGTATTTTGATGTATTATATGTGGTCTATATGGCTATACTTTCATGAGTATTTATGTTGTTATTATGCTCGTTATGTATGTGTTTTATGACAACGACTATGTATGGATTTCAACTTGTTTTTACTTGTAATTGAATGATCAATGTATAAATGGAATGGAAGTTGATGTGTTGGGGCATCAATGGTTCTTAGCAATTCTCAGCTAAGTATGAGACCCTTATGCTTAGAACTGTTATTTACACATGTAGTTTACATATTCATGATATATTTGACCAAATCATATCATAGTTAGTAGGCGTCTAATCAAGGTATTAAACAAGTATTTTATTTAATATTGTCATTTCCATGTTATTTTACTGTTCTGAAGAGGTAGTTTAATTCTAGGTAGTGACCTTGGCTCTGGGCCTAAAAAAGTGGCTCAAACCCTGGGGACTAAGCATAAAACTGACTAAATGAGTCTTTGGACGCTGGCAGGAAAGCCTGTAAGAGTGAATCTGGGTCCTGGACATCATCATGCCTATAACATGAGACCGGATGAGGCTTATGTTGTCCAAAATATTAGTGGGACCCAAGGGCAAGGTCTCTAAAGTGTTGGACTGGTTCCCAGGAGATGTTGATGTTGAATGTATGTATGGTGTGTTTCCATCAGTTCCACTTGCCCAGTTGTGGAGTTCATACAGATCAAACTCACACCGAGTATTTGATATCTTATACTATGTGTCAACCAGGGGAAGTTCATCAAGGTTTACAATAAGGGGCATTGTAGGGCTTTCTACAACCAACTTTGATTTTCATTTTGGGATGACATTTCTGACTGCAAATTGGAAGATAGGGAATTGAATTACCTGATTGCAATTATCACTAGTGTAGGAAGTTGTTGACGATGTTGGACCAGCCAACATGTCAAGGGGATCTCCCCGGTAAGAAGTCCCAATTAGACCTCAGACCGTCTAGTGTAGGGGTCCCAGCAGTGGGTCGTAAGGTAATGCCTTGACAGCAGTGTCACATAGAGGCAAGTATAATAACTCTGTCAGCAGCAAGGGTGTGACTGATGCAGTGAGTCAAGGAAGGTGTATGAGAGGTTCGAACACTTTGAAAGGGGAAGGAGGTGAAGGTGAGTTCTAGGTTGAAAGGGATCAGTCCCACCTCGGCTAGGAACACACAACACAAAGGACATGCACAGGTTCCGGTGAAGCAGTCCACTCGAATGCGGCAGTCACATCATTCAAGATAATATAACATGTACAACACTCACAGATCAATCAGAGATGAGTGTGACGGTTGTTATAGAAAGCTTCAAGTGAAAGGTCCGCCTGATGTCTGACAGAGTAGTCGACACAAATGGTGACATCATTAACAACATATGCAACACATTAACAACAAGATTGATATAATTTCATGTGAATTAGTTCATACACAAGTACGTAAGTTAAACAACACATATCATTAAAGCAACCAGAGTAGTCCAACTACAATAACAACATATGCATGAAAATGTGTTGGCTCTTATTATATAAATAAGTGTAAGTCACAATCATACAATACATCCATGTAAACATGCTAGCCCCAACAGTGGAACATTATAGCCACATCCGCCTGCTCCTCCAAAGAGATGTACTAGCTCCATGCAGTGGAGAAGCCAAGGCGCGTTACAATACTGCCCAAGCCTTCTTCAAAACAGTCTTAATAGAAGCTTGGTTGATCAAAAGCCCCTACAATGAGTTATGAGGGACTATCTATAGCAAAGGGTGGGGTGACCCTTGACATCCCCCCTTTGTGACCATTCAACTACCCTCATGACTCTTCACCTACTCTATGGCTGTTACATCAACTCTTGACACTTGACTTACACTTGACATGACTTAACATTACAATACACATGTACCCATGTGAACAATGGTTTGGGCAAGCCAAAATAGACATCATTTAGACTTAGAAAACCATAGAAGTCCAACTGGTCGACATCCTCATGCTAATCGACAGTGGCATATTGATGCCAAGGTGGGTAGTCCTTGAGAGTGTCCATGTGTTCTGCTATGACATCCATCTGAAACCTAAACCTTGCCTCCATAGCATCTGGGTACACTGCTCGAGTTCCTCTATCCAACTCATCTATGAGCATATGTGTCATTGTCTTTAGTGTGGATGGACCAGCAACATCCTCAAGCATGATGTCTACATTTATATGCAAGTCTCAGCTAGTGGCGATGTGCATCAACTTATCGAAGTATGAGTCAAGCTCATGTTGGACCTGCTTTTTACTCTTCACCTAAGTGAGAGTCCCAAGTGATGGGATTGAATGAGTGTGTGCTATAACCTCCATGCTTTTGAATACTCGTGCATGGGAAGCCTGTATGCTAGTGATGAGTTGCGGTAGGTCTTCATAGTTCTGGATATGACTCCAAATACGTGCTTGTAGTTCGACCGCACTAGCCTTCATCACCTTTGGCAAGTGAAACAGGGCTCCCTTGTACTTCATTGTCCATGCTCACATGCTATCAACAACACTGTGTATGTTCTTCAAGATGCGTACTCTTCTTGAACATCATTGCTACTATCCGTTGAGATGAACGACTGCTTGATGCATGATACCACACTTGGAGTACACTGCTCGCATAAATGTGTCCTAGGACAATACTTCATCTAGTATTGCCTTCTTCAGTTCAGCTTGGGTGGACATTATCACCAAGTCTCCACCCTGCTTGGCCACCTGTAGTTCCCTCGCCATTCGCTCATTCTCAACTATGAGAAAACAAACACTTGAGCTAGTGGCTTCGCCATACACTCGAGTTGCATCGACCAACGCAGTTGGATGCTTGTGCACATCAGTCATGATCACTTGCTCTTCCACTTTCATAGGGGATGTTTGGTCATCCGGAGTCGGTACTCTTTGAGACTGCACAACTCTATGATGAGATTTGTCAAAAGAGAATTTGTGCATCTCTGCTTTTGATTGACCATCACGGATCTTAGTGCCTCCTTAGTCACCTGAGACTTGCTCATCCTCTGGATGCATTGAAGCAGGTGAGTCGACCTCTCTTTGGTGAGGCATGATGTCAGTGTCCTATTCCAACTCCTACTACTCCATCTCTGCATTAAACTATTCAAGAACCTGTTCTATCTCCTGAGCAAAGTCTTGCCCCTGCGAGGGTTCACGCTATTCACTTGATGCCAGCTATTCAGAAGAATCAACTACTTGTACGGGCACAGCTTCATCTGTCTACACGTGATGTGCCCCCTACTGAATCTACTGTTGTTGCGCTTCCCTCTCTAGTTGGCATAGCTCTTGTTCTTTCTCGAGCTTCTCCCTCAGCTCATGCAACTCCTTTTCTTCTTCCATTCTCTTCTTATCCCTTTGCCTTCGTACGATTCACTTGTCGTGATTCTATCTCTTCTATTGAATAGTTATAGCCGCTTGTTCTACAAGTGGATTTGCTTGAAACTTGTAGCTTTGTTCCTCCTCCATGCAGTCGACAATATTTATCTTCCCTTCGTTGCACACAGGTATGCTTGGCTCTGCTGCTTCTGCTGCTGCTGCTACTATTGGTGTTCTACATGATGCTGCTTCATGTTGTTGTGCTAACCACTCTGTTCATTGGGTCTGGAGGAATTGAAGCAATACCTCCATGAGTCCTCCTTGGACCAATGACATGCCCCATGGATCCAATTGAACTAAACTCTCATGCAGTGATCCTTCACAATGCAATGTGGGTCATACGGGTTGAAGCTTCAGAGGTCATACAGGTACTTCTTCATCTATTCAACCCCAACATCTGCTTTATTAATGCTTCGGATCTTGTATAACCTAATCCACAATGGAAGAGTGGGCCAAGGTGCCTTCTTCTTCCGCTACAGCCTAGCTGTTATTCCTGCTAAGATATGATACGCTACTTCCTACATGACAATCATGTCCAACACAAACTTTGGCAAAACATGTAGAGGATTCTCCACACTGAACACTCTGATGAATGTGTCGTCTGATGAGGAATACCAATCTACAATGCTTAACAATTCCTTCATTACTTCTTCTAACATGCAAGATGGATCCTCTTCGAATATCAACCTATACACTGGGGTGACAAGATGGTCGAACAGCCGTATGATCACTCCTTTGAAGTTGCACTCGGACAATAACTTGAAATTCATACTCACAACAGTCTTCATTAGTGACCATGCCCACTCTAAGCCTCATAAGTCATATCAGGCACAAATTGCATATATAATATAGGAATACATGTAAATCTCTACATGCATGCCTTCAGGGGATTCCTGACCCTTCTTGACTTGCTCCTTCAGCTAATGAGCGAGTATGGCAAACCAATTGCATGGTCTTCCGTCTCTATCTAGTTGGTCCGGCAAGACCACCCAACTCTAAGGGAAGGTATCAGTGCTCACTTGGCCACTCAGTCAGCATGTGAATATCACCATGTATTGGTATGCCTTCCTCAATATATTCATCTTATAGATCTGATTGGGGGTCATCCTGAAATGAGTAAGCTCCTTTACCCAATCCTTCAAAATGTCTCTGGAGTGGCCTCTGTTGTTGGGCAAGCTGAATGGGGGAGTCATGACAGTCATGGGCTCGGTCATCTGATACATCTCATTGTAATCTCATGCCCAGAAGGTTGCAAGCTTCATCCCACTGACGCTGCTCAAGGTCATCATCTCAAGTTTAGTGTGAGAGACAATCTAGTGAATCATATCCGCACATGGGAACATGGGGTATCTGCATGCAATCCGGTACAATTCAAACTTACGAATGTTCACGTACACCTAATAGTCTTTAAGGTCTTCCCCAAAAGTACCTGTGAATGTTTCATTCACCTTTTTCCACTTTAGTTTGATGTCATTGCCAAGATACAACTTCGTATCTTCATAGATTGGCATACCAGAGGACACCTACTCAGCTGCTGCTTCAGCTATCATACCATCAGTTTCCTAAGATCCTATTTTCTTGGAAGCCATTGAGACAGATGAACACCTAAAATATCTGGAAACAAGCAGCATGCATGGCAAGAAATATGTCAGTGAAAACAAAGAAAATCTAGGGAAGGGCACTCCACATACCTAGCAAACTGATGAGCAAGATTGCACAAATTTCACTAGGAGGTTGAGTGACTGGTGGCCGAACTACACAAAAGGAAATTTGGGCTATCTGGGAGGCTCGACTGGCTGCTGGATATGCAAAATGCACAATCCAGTTGGGCAACTGGCTGTTGGGATTACCCAATGCACAATTCTAGCTGGGAAGGACTGCTGGCCCAGGGACAAATTTGCGCAATTTCCTGGGCCAAGAAACCACTATCCTCCAGGAATGTGAAAAATAGTCTAGGAGGCCAGCGCTGGGCCATAATGTTCAAATTTGGAGAGGAAGGTGAGCCTTCCTTCCCCATATTGTGCAATGCAGCCTTGGTGAAGGCAGAGACCGGGCCAAGGTTGGCCCGACTCGCCAACATACAACTGAAAGCAAGTCAATGAGATGCATGGCAACACTAAGTGATAGCAGAAGGGATTAACAATTCATGCAAAACATGAATGGGAGATTCAGCAAATAGATCAACATGCATGTGGGTGAGGTTGTTCGCCAATTGGGCGAATGTCCGTGCAAAACAATTTCATGCATGCGACAACAGTGAGATAGCAATGAAAATTGAAATAGAGCTAGGACAAGCTAGAATATGTGTAAACAACAACATGAATTCAAAGAAATGAAGAAAACAACACTCACACAAGAAAATACATGAAAAGTGACAGAAGTGTTGAAAAAGACAAGTTGAGGCCACTTACCTGTGAATAGATGAGTCAGACGTGTTGAAGAGTCCTGGATGTACTGTGGAATGTAAGAGCTCCAAGATCAATTTGAATGAATTAGCTCTAATGCGTCGAATAAATAAGTTTGGTCTCATGACGTGCATGCCACAAATGTAGGAAAAAACAACACTTGGAGGGAAACTTCTAAAAAAACTTTGCATGTACCCCCAGCTGCTAAAAATAGTCCCCTAAATCATGGGATGCCTTTTGCATGTTGTCTCTTTCTATTCCAAGAAGAGCAAGTCATGCATGCATGCATGTCAAGTTTCCTCGATCCTGGGTGGAACTCATCAACTAGACCGTTCATGCATGCGAGTGCTCAACTCCTAAGTAAAAATGTGCATTCCTGGCTTGGAGCTACGCTGACTGCCCAAAGGGATTGCAGAATTTATGGGTAGAGAAACTAACTACTACCAACATTTGCATAAATCCTTGGCTGAATAGCCTGCTGCTGGGAAAAATTGCGCAAATCCTACTGGGAGGGTTGGATGGCATGATTGCACAATCTTGGATCCCAGCAAGTTGTCAGAGAGGATTGCACAATTTCCTAGAGGGAAGGTTGGCTTCCCTCTAGGAATGTGCAATTTTCAAGGCAAATCTACTCAGTCTGCAGCTGGACAAAGTTCGGGTAAATAGCTTGTCAGGGGAATGGATCGACTGTGATCGACAGGCTGCCTTTAAGCGAGGAAAACATTGAATCTTGAGTACTCGACAAAGAAAGACAAAGTTTTGTGTAAGGTTGGTAGGGAGGCTCCAAAACAGGCTAAGGAAAAATGTTGGAGGGTGGTTGTAGCCGCTACAACACTTGGCAACACACTGGTAGAACTCTAGTTCTCTATATAGACCTTGTTCGTGAAAAGCAAGTCTAACACCTCTAGAAGTATTGTTCAGTTCTTAGCTCATCTTGGTTTCAAACTAACTTGATTTTAAGATGTAGCATCTACCAAGCCCTTGGTCAATTGACACACATTCCAAGCCAAGGAAACACAGTTGTTTCGATTGGGTTTCAAGGGTATATAGGTTCACAAGCAATATAGTTGTCAGTCTTAGTTTCATCTCTCATTTTGCTCCACTGCCAGCAGGCCTGGACAGTACCCCGACGGCGTCACATAGGAACACAAGCATGGCTCCACTGCAAGCAAGCCTAGTCAGTACCTTTGCAGAGTTACTTGCATCACCTCCCTGCGCAGGAAGCCTTTCTCTTCCTTTGCCTTTTTTATTTTTCATTTTCATTCTTTTTACTTTTCATTTTTCATTTTCACTGTGCATAGCACTTACTCATTTCAGAGGCGAAAGAGGGATCTCAAATTATTGAGGGCAAAGGAGGTTGTTCCAGTAGAGAAGTAGTTTATTATATCTCTGACATGCCTGTTGAGGTTTTCCCCCTCACCTTAACCTACTTGACTGAGCTGACAAGGGTTAACCCAAAAATAATCAACTAGAGAAGGTGACACTAGTTATTGCACAAGTGTTGTGTTTACACCAAGGTTCACTTCGAAGAGTACACATTTCCTTCGACATATCATGGACTAAGAGTAACAAGTTCATCATATAGAGGCAAGATGACAGATAGCCAACTAGCGATAGCTGTACAAACACTCTTTTACTTTACCTAACTTGTTTCATGAGTCACACATGGGTTCATGTGAACTAACCTACGAATGAAACAAGTGAATGAACTAATAACAAAACTAAGCAAAAGCGGAAGCAAAAGTGCAAGCAAACAAACAAACAAGCAAATAATCAAGCAAACAAGCATGTAAACAAACATGCATGCAAGCAAACACTACTCCTACTCCTACACTAACGGTACACGGGCCTGATCACGTGAAGTGATACTTCCAATGTAGCCATCGGTGGATTGGTAGACCCATGTTGGTGAAGGCTTGGTCTACGAGAAACCCAGTGGTGTGAACCAGCAAGCAAAGAAGATATAACAATGAAGACAACCACACTTCGTGTTTCAAAGTGCCCACGTGACATAACTGAGTGCAAGTGCAAGACGGACAGTCTATGGACTTCTCATGGTGTTGTATGACACTACATGCAACTTTCAAGCATAAGCACACTCTTGACTGTGATATCCAAGCAAACGAAAGAAACAAAGACAACTTGTGTCATGAACGAGTGCTTGCAATGTAAGTCTCCTCCAAAGCATGAGCAATGGGATCATGCAGTTTGAGTGGAGGAAGTGTGATCTATGTGTGAGATGGATCTTCAATGCATACAGATGAGTGATGAGGAGCCTTGGTAAATTGAACGATTTCATGATTGGAAGCGAGACTAACCTCAAGAGAGCGAGGGCTTGACATAACCATCAGCTCGGGCTGAAGTGCCTCGACAGTCTTGGGTGCCTCAACTTCATCATCAAGTAGATCATCATAAACTGGTGGCTTTGAAAGATCAACTGCAATAGATTTGTGATTGCGATCAAAATTGGAAGCAAATGGATAACAACCACCATGATAAGACAAAATCAATGAATTTTTTGGCATCCTCATGATTAGATGAATTGAACAGAGGGGTAGATGAAAATCGAAATGAACTCATCATTTGTGTTTTTGGAAAACACAGATGAACGATCAAGTGGATCTTCAATGAATAACTTATCCTCTCCGTTGTCAAATGATGGACTAGCATTCGCTGAGTCCTACAAGTGATCAACAATGGGTGCATCCTTGGATGAAGACACTTGCAAAATCATGGATGGTAGGTTCACCAAAGAGGCTAGGAAAGAACAAAGGGGGCTCGGATGGAAGGGAGTCATCATTCGCTGAGTGTTGATGTTCAAGCTCCCACTCATACTCTTCATGAATGACAGTGCATGTTGGTTGTGCAACACCAACTTCGATAGTGGATTGTTCCTCATTCACAACAAGTGAAGAGTCTGAAGTGGACAAACACAAGACAACATCATCCTGAGGAACACCTGAGTGTGAAGATGGAGGTTGAAAAAAAGAATGCACATGGAAACTTGAAGGACTCACAACCAATTCTGCGTGAAAACGGAGTGGAGTGATGTTGGGATTGTGTGAAGGATGAACAGGTGTGCAAACATGATCCTCAACATCGTTGAGCAATGGTGGAACTATTGAATGAGAGGGAGGCAGACAGTCCATTGAGACAGTGCTTGGTCCCACATGATATTGCATAGTTCCATCAACGAAGAAGGTTGAGCGAGGCTTGACATCAAGCTTTCTCTTGGGACGAGTATATTTCTTAAGGAAGTACTCAAATCGGTCCCATAGATAAGTGAACTTCATCTAGCTCCTCGGAGCTTGAAACTGTAAGTCACAGAAGCGCTGCCAAAATCAATAGCGGATTCATGTAGAGCCCTTCATTGCTGTAACAATTTTTGGTCAAGATGGTTTGGATCAAAATGATAGAACATGTCTTCAATAAGATCACATTATTGCTCAAATGAGTGCATGATGTCAGCTGGTAGTCTGAGCACCCAACAAAATGGAGATTTGAAAAGTGTGAATGTAAGCAGCAAACTAGCCTGTTCATCAGTAAACTCATCTTCCTCATAAATAATGGAAAGAAAGTTATGTAAGTGCTCAGGCCAGGCCACTTCACCTTCACCATGATATGTGTGAGTGGACAGGAGATAAAAAAATCTTCCCCGAGATAGAGACATCTTCACGATTTCAAAAACACCTCAGGGGAAGAAGAATGCAAGACTGCATGAAAGATATGCAAAGGTTCAAAACTAGATGATAGGACTCTGCTTGTCATCACGCCCTCCTTCTAGCATCAGAAATGTTGATGGTGCTAGACCTGCCAACATGTCAAGGGGATCTCCCTAGCAAGAAGTCCCAATTAGACCTAAGACCATTTGGTGTAGGAGTCCTAGCAGTGGGTCGTAAGATAATTCCTTGACCGCAGTGTCACACAGAGGCAAGTATAATAACTCTGTCAGCAGCAAGGGTGTGACTGATGTAATGAGTCAAGGAAGGTGTATGAGAGGTTCAAACACTTTGAAAGGGGAAGGAGGTTAAGGTGAGTTCGAGGTTGAAAGGGAGCAGTCCCAACTCGGCTAGGAACACACAACACAAAGGACATGCACAGCCTCCGGCGAAGTAGTCCACTCGGATGCAGCAGTCACATCATACAAGGTAAGATAACACATACAACACTCATGGATCAGTCTAAGATGAGTATGATGGTTGTTATAGCAAGGTTCAAGTGAAAGGGCTGCCTGATGTCTGACAGAGTAGTCGTCACGGATGGTGACAACATTAACAACATATGCAACACATTAACAGCAAGATTCATATAATTTCATGTGAATTAGTTCATACACAAGTACGTAAGTTAAAAAACAAATATCATTAAAGCAACCGGAGTTGTCCAACTACAATAACAACATATGCATGAAAATGTGTTGGCTCTTATTATATAAAAAAGTGTAAATTACAATCATACAATACATCCATGTAAACCTACTAGCCCCAACAATGGAACGTTATAGCCACATTCGCCTCCTCCTCCAAAGAGATGTACTAGCTCCGTTCAGTGGAGAAGCCAAGGCACGTTACAATATTGTCCAAGCCTTCTTCAAAATAGTCTTAGTAGAAGCTTGGCTGACCAAAATCCCCTACAATAAGTTATGAGGGACTATTTATAGCAAAGGGTGGGGTGACCCTTGACATTCCCCATTTGTGACCATTAAACTACCCTCATGACTCTTCACCTACTCTATCACTGTTACATCCACTCTTGACACTTGACTTACAATTGACATGATTCAACATTACAATGTACATGTACCCATGTGAACAATGGCTTGGACAAGCCAAACTAGACATCATTCAGACTTAGACAACCATAGAATTCCAATTGCTAGACATACTCATGTTGATTGACAGTGACATATTGATGCTAAGGTTGGTAGTCCTTGAGAGTGTTCGTGTGTTCTGTTGTGACATCCATCTAAAACCTAAACCTTGCCTCCATAACATCTGGGTAAATTGTTCGGGCTCCTCTGTCCAACTCCTCTATGAGCATGCGCATCATTGTCTTTAGTGTGGATGGGCCAACAACGTACTCACGCATGATGTCTGCATTGATAGGCAATTCTGGGCTGGTGGCGGTGCGCATCAGCTTGTCGAAGTACAAGTCAAGCTCCTGTTGGACCTGCTTCTTGGTATTCGCTTGGGTGAGGGTCCTAAGTGATGGGATCACATGAGTGTGCACTATAACCTCCATTATTTTGAATACTTGTGCATGGGAAGCCTGTATGCTAGTGATGAGTTACAGTAGATCTTCATAGTTTTGGATCTAACTCCGGATACGTGCTTGCAGTTAGACCGCATTGGCCTTCATCATCTTTGGCAGGTGAAGCAGGGCTCCCTTGTACTTCATTGTCCATGTTGGCATGTTATCAACAATAGTATGTATGTTCTTCAAGATGCGTACTCTTCTTGCACATTGGTGTTGCCATCCATGGAGATGAACAACTGCTTGATGCACGATACCAAACTTGGAGTACAATTCTCGCATAATTGTGTCCAAGGACAATACTTCATATAGTAATGCCTTCTTCAGTTCAGCTCAGGCAGACATTGTCACCAAGTTTCCTCCCTACTTGGCCACCTGTAGTTCCTTTGCCATTCGCTCATTCTCAACTATGAGAAAATGAACACTTGAGCTAGTGGCCTCGATATACACTCTAGTTGCATCATCATCCAATGATCCTTCACAACACAAAGTGGGCCATACGGGTTGAAGCTTTGGAGGTCAAATGGGTACTTCTTCATCTGTTCAACCTCGACATCTGCTTGCTTGATGCTCCGGATCTCGTATAACCCAATCTGCAACGGAAGAGTGGGCCAAGGTTCCTTCCTCTTCCACTACAGCCTAGTTGTTAATCCTGCTAAGATATGATGCGCTACTTCCTGCCTTACAAGCATGTCCAATGCAAACTTTGGCAGAACATGTGAAGGCTTCTCCGTACTGAACACTCGGATGAACGTGTTGTCCGATGAGGCATATCAATCTACAATGCCTAATAATGATTTCATCTCTTCTTCTGATATGCAAGGTGGATCATGTTCGAATATCGACCTGTACACTGGGGTGACAAGATGGTCGGATAGCCATATGATCACTCCTCTGAAGTTGCACTTGAACAATAACTTGAAATACATGCTCACAACAGTCCTCATCGGTGACCATGCCCACTCTAATCTTGGGAACTCATGTTGGGCACATACTGCATCTAGAATGTAGGTGGGCATGTAAATCTCTACATGCATGCCATTGGGTGACTACCGAGTCTTCGTGACTTGCTCCTTCAGCTGATGACCCAGTATGCCAGACCAACTGCATGGTCTTCATTCTCTAACTAGTTGGTCCAGCGTGACCACCCAACTTTGAAGGAAGGTCTCAGTGCTCACTTGGCCACTTAGTCGGCTTGCGAATATGACCAAGTATTTGTATGTCTTCCTCAATATCTTCATCTTATAGATCTGATTGGGGGTCATCCTGAAACGAGCTGGCTCCTTTACCCAATCCTTCAGAATGTCTCTAGAGTGGCCTCTATTATTGGGCAAGCTGAACGGGGGAGTCATGACAGTCATGGGCTCGGTCAGCTGATACATATCATTGTAATCTCGTGCCCAGAAGTTTGCAAGATTCGTCGCATTGACACTGCTCAAGGTCATCATCTTTGGTTCAGTGTGAGAGATGATACAGTGAATCATGTTGGCGCATGGGAACGTGGTGTATCTGCAAGCAATCTAGTACAAGCCAGACTAATGAATGTTCACAGACACCTAACGGTCTTCAAGGTCTTCCCAAAAATACCTGTGAATGTTTCATTCACCTCTTGCCACTTTAATTTGATGTCCTTGTCAAGATACAACTTCGTATCTTCATAGATTTGCAAACCAGAGGACACTTGCTCAGCTGCTGCTCCAACTGCCATAACATCAATGTCCTGAGATCTTGTTTTCTTGGAATCCATGGAGATAGATGAACACCTGAAAGATCTGGAAACAAGAAACATACATGGCAAGAAATATGTTAGTGAAAAAAAGAAAATCTGGGGAGGGACACAACACATACCTGGAAAATTGATGAGCAAGATTGCGCAAATTTCACTAGGATGCTGAGTGATTGGCTACCAGAACTGCATGAAAGGCAATTTGGGCTATCTGGGAGGCTGTACTGACTGCTACATCTACGAAATTCGCAATCCAATTGGGCAGATGGCTACTGGGAGTGCATAATGTGCAATTCCATCTGGGAAAGACTACTGGCCCAGGGACAGATTTGCACAATTTCCTGGCCCAAGCAGCCACTGTCCTCCAGGAATGTGAAAAATAGTCTAGGAGGCCAGTGTTGAGCCAGAATGTGAAAATCTTGAGAGGAAGGTGAGCCTTCTTTCCCTAGATTGTGCAATGCAGCCTTGGTGAAGGCAAAGACTGGGCCAAGGTTGGCTCGACTCGCCAACGAGCAACTGAAAGCAAGTAAGTTGATGAAATGCATGACAACACTAAGTGATAGCAAAAGTGATAAACAATGCATGCAAAACATGAATGGGATATTCAACAAACAGATCAACATGCATGTGGGTGAGGTCGTTCGTCGGTTGGGCGAACGTTCATGCAAAAAAAAAAAAGAAAAAAAAGAAGACAAGTTGAGGCCACTTATCTGTGAATAGTTGAGCCAGATGTGTCGAAGAGTCCTAGATGTGTTGTGGGATGTTAGAGCTCCAAGATCGATGTGAATGAATGAGCTCTGATGAGTCGAATAAATAAGTTTGGTGTCATGACGCGCATGCCACAAATCTAGGAAAAGGCGACACTTGGAGGGAAACTTCTTAAACAACTTTGCATGTAATCCCCAGCTGCTAAAAATCATCCCCTAAATCATGGGATGTCTTTTGCATGTTTTGTCTTGATATTCTGGGAAGATCAAGTCATGCATGCATGCAAGTCAAGTTTCCTCGGTCCTAGGCGGAACTAGTCAACCGGTCCATTCATGCATGCGAGTGCTCAACTGCTCGGGAAAAATGTGCATTCCTAGCTTGGAGATGGGTTGACTGCCCAAGGGGATTGCACAAATTCTGGGAAGAGTCATTGACTACTGCCTAGATTTGCACAAATCCTGGGCTGAACAACCTGCTGCTAGGAAACATTGCGCAAATCCTGCTCGGAGGGTTGGCTGGCAGGATTGCACAATCCTAGAGTCCAACAGGTTGTCAGAGAGGATTGAGCAATTCTTGGAGGGAAGGCTTGTTTCCCTCCAGGAATGTGTAATTTTCAAGATGAAGCTACTCAACCTGTAGCTGGACCAAGTCCGGGTAAGCAGCCTATAAGGGGAATGGATTGAATGTGATCGATAGGTTGCCTTTGTGTGTGGAAAACATTGAAGCTTAAGTACTTGACGAAGCAAGACAAAGTGTTGTGTAAGGTTGGTAGGGAGGCTCCAAAACAGGGTAAGACAAAATTTTGGTGGGTGGTTGTAGCCGCTACGACAGAAGCTGATGGCATGCTTGTGAAATTTGGGACTTAACCTGCACTGGTAAGAAATGAAATAGCGAAAGGAATGTATGCATCGTGATGTGTAGCTTTCTAAATTGGAGGATGAATGGTTAAATGGGAAAAATAACCATTTTTGGCGTGTCTCATTAGGGAAATTAGACATTGGCGTGAAGCATTAACCATTAAACGGTCATATGATTGTTGGTAGGGAAATTAAATATTTTAAATGGTTATGTGGTCGAGATGGAGGAGAGAATGACAAGTGGAAAATGTGAATGGAGTGGGAGTGGGAAAGTTGTTTTCGGAGGGGGTGTTGGGGGGGAGGGTAGGCGGTAAGCTGTTTTGGGGAAGGGGACCCTGAAATCATCATGGGGCTACCACGTATGGTTTGGTGGTTTCCAGAAAGCCACTTTTCAGACTTCGCCCCCCCGCGTTAACTTCTGAAAGTGCAAGGGGGTCCCAAACTTCTCCTTCGTCGTTGATTTGGGCAGGGACAATCCTGTCCGTTCATTTATGGATGAGTGTATTGAAAAGGAAAAAACATCCAATCGTTGTTTTATTTACAAATTAAATAATAATCTTCCAATAATAAAGGGATTAAAATAAATATAATGGTTTAATGCAACATTTAGAACTAGCGGTCTTTATTTGGGACATTTATTTTTAATTTTTTCATATATTTTTATTTTGTACCCCCTTTATTATTCTTTTTCTATTTTTCTTTCTTTCTTTATTTTTTTTATTATTTATTATTTATTATTTTTTTATTTTTCTTTCAAAAAGATAAAAACAACTAAAGTAAAAATAAGTTACAACATCCCTCAAGATAAATAGCTAGACAAACATACCTTGATCACTGTATTATAGGACCGTAATACCCATAACCCATACTAGATATCTCGATAGACTTCGATCCTTAGTCACATCGTTAATAGTCCCCAAACATTTCACCTATGTTAATTGACACATATTATCAAGGTTTACTAGTATTAAGGTTTTAGTAGTAGTCGTTGTTTGAAGTACTCCGTGATGCTCAATTACTGATATGCTTGATAGGTGACATTCAAATCTTCAATATTCAATCACTCGCCTAATAAGGTCCTCTTAACTCTCTCGCTACACCATCGTGGCTACAGAGTGGTGACCAATTGGTCATGTGCTCATCTTGCACCTGCATACACCATATAGTGGATCTGATTCATTATCTAGCCTACCATTTCTCTACTTCTAGCTTCCAAGCTCATAACCCAAAGAACTATTATACTACTCACATACTAGGTTGCTCAAACATTTCAACTTTTGGTTGTCATCATCTTGTCCATTTAACTCTTTGTGTGTATGTTCAACTTGTTTTGTCTCATTTTGACTACAATATTTTGTTCTTCACCCAATGAAAGTGTGTCAAAGAATTTTACTGCTCATTCTAGATGCTCTATCAACTTTTCCTTAATTAGTGCTACTACTTCAATGTATTTTTCTATTACTCTATTTTTGTTTTATATCATTTGATGTTATTGTTATGCTCTCTTATCACTTCTTTTTTTGATGTTGTTATTTTATGGAGATATATAGAGTCTATATTACATGAAGAACACATTTCACTTGACTAATACACAACCAAATTTTTCCAAAACTGGGATTTTTAGATCTATCAACTTCATATCTACTAGTGTCAGCAAGAAGAGATCCCATCAACTTTAAATTGATTTAAATTATAAGGTAGAGAGAATGTCCTTCCTTAAAGGAGGCTTAGGTTTCAGCCACTCCTAAATGTTTAAATAATAGAATGTGACTAAAAGGCTCAGTTGAAACAAAATCAACCCAAATATTGTTCAGGTAAATTTCTCTTCTACTTCGAGACTCCATTTATAGTTTCAATGATACATTATTATGGACAATTTCAGTAGTGAGTAATGGCCATCTAGTAACTTGATGAAAGAATTCTTTTTCCCATTTACAATTTCATTATAGAGGTTTATCATGGACACTACCAAAATAGAAGAGCTACCATGTAAAATAAGTCTATTTCTAGTACTCCCATGTAGGCTCCTTAATTAGGTAAAATCATCATTATATATATCAAAGAAGGCTTGCCTCAACTCTTTTGACATTATCTCCAATATTTCAAGTCAAATTCAAAGGTGAAATGTTGTCAAGTCAAACTCACCTCATGAATAAGTTGAGTCGAAGATGATGTTTGCTCCACAAACAAGTTGAGCCAAAGTCTACTCACCAATCAATTAGTTAAAAATAAATATGCTTCCAAATAAGATTTCTTAGCAAAAACATCACTTAAACTGCTAGAAACAATTGATACAATCTAATATGGAACTTCCGTGGGAGATCAAAGTTTTCAAATCTTCACTCATTCGCATGAGTGAAACTACCAGTGCTTCTACATAACCACACATCAATGCACAACCTATATTCTTCAAATGTTCACTGGAACGGCAAAGAAATATATAAATGTGCACAACAGTTAAGTTATCTTCTTTTCATTTGTGTTAGATTTCCCAATAAATTCAAAATGTTTAGTGTATTCCATCGATGGATCAATCAGTTCACCAATCAAATGAATCTTTATGGCAAGTAGATCAAGTTGACCATGGTTGAAATCAGCTTAATTGGGTTCCTTCAAACATTTGTCAACATATTTTGGGATAATATAAACACATATTCCAATTTGTGTCTTCGATGGTACTGTAAAAGTGTAAATCGAAGAAAGTATATTGTTAATGTAGAATAAAAACTTATCATAACACTCTCCTTCCAAATTCAAACTTCTCCCTTAAATTTTTAACAATAAATTGTGAAGTACCCTACATAGAGGATGAACTTGATTTATTAGAAGACACATAAATGTATTGCAAGTGTAGATGTATGGATTCATTATACTACTTATTTTTCTAGTCAAAGGAAAATTTAAAATTGAAGATGGACCAACACATGTTGACTCGACTCCATAAACATTGTTGACTTCGACCCACATAAAATGCAAGATTTGTAATTTTCTAGCAAATAAAAACACTAAGATCAATTTTATTTTCATAATTCTACTAAGCACCTTACTTCAATCCATTTTGATTGTCTAATAGTAGTAGTTGCTCGAAATAATTGCTTTAACCAAAGTAAAAAAATATGGAATTAAAATGTGAGAGAAAAGGGGATTATCATGTACACTTCTTTGGCTTGTAATATGTATTTTCCAATAATTATTTCTAATGATTGATCAATTGATAAGTTTGTTCACTTCAAATTATAGATGCAACATAAAATGATGAATAAAATAAAACAAATTACTCTGCTTGAATATGTGGAACAATTTTCGATAAAAAGCTAAATTTGTAAGATGATGAAACAATATCTCCAATGATGGGCATGTGGAATACACTATACCTCTTGGTTTCTACACAAACAACATATGTTGAAAAACTTCATGAAGGCTCCATAACTGTATTGGTTAGTCAACTTGTTGCTAAGTAAATAAGCTTCAATGTCATTCAACCCATGTTCTTTGAATATAAAATTCAACTTTGTGCCATTGTAGATCTATTGATTATGGATGGTAACATGATTGAGTGATAGAACATATTAGTGTGAATCATGGGAAATTTATGGAAAGAGAGATGTTAATGCTCTCTTTAATATGGAAGAGTATATTTTGAATGCATCCTCTAAAGAGTCACAACCCCCATTTGATAACATCTTTATCTACATGCACATTGACCAAACTTGCAACAATAACAAATTTATGCAATGATATCCATGATATTGATGGCGTTGTTGCTCATTATGCAAGTATAGTTGAAGCAGATCCATTATTGGCATTGCTTATCTCACACTCTCCAATATTAATGTAGGTCACATTTGGTTTCCCCAGCTAGGAGAAAAGACAGATGGATAGAATGGAATTAG
This sequence comes from Pinus taeda, assembly GCA_000404065.3. Lineage (NCBI taxonomy): Eukaryota > Viridiplantae > Streptophyta > Pinopsida > Pinales > Pinaceae > Pinus > Pinus taeda. The sequence continues at coordinate 104,792 of APFE030984809.1, forward strand.
AAATAGGACATCCACTGAGACTAACATATGATACACAACTATCAAAAAATAAACTCCATTGAATCACCTCTTCATCTTTCTAGACATGTGGTAATTTTATGACTTAAATTTTCTTGATCCAAACTGTCGTTTATTCATAATTTGTTGATTCTTGTACAGGAAGGAATCATCCATGGATAATCAAGTTCTTATACATGTCAATATCAACAAATCTTCTCACTTGTAAGTTTGTCCTTATTCAAGCAAAATCATTACAACAACATCATCATGAGCAATCATCAAGTAACATATTGAATTGTTTTTTCAAGTTAATAATCTTGAACTATTCTTTTTTCAAGTTGAGACTATCCTTTAATATTTTTATAGTCCTCGATTCAAGTATCAATGGCAATAAAAGTAGTGTTGAAGGCATATCCTTATATTTACATTTACTACTTATTACATGGATTTACTCATACTAAGTGTGATGACTATTACATAGGCCTAAGATACCCCTAAACATATAGTTGCAAAAACTAAACATTCATGCTTCTATAAGTCATATACCATTGACTTTTGCTGTGTTTGGCTATTTTTCAACCTTACAATTTTTTAATTTAGACATTTTTCTCGATTTTTTTCCTTGAGGAAATTCGCCAAACATTTTGTACGCAACATACACCTTTTTTTTGCTTCTTTGCTTCTAGGCCATAGAACCCCGTTGTTGTAACCTTCACTCTCAAATCACACTGCAACATACACATATCAATGTTGAGCCATGTTACTAAAATCCTCACTCCGTACATATTATAAATTTTGAATGTTTTTTCAACATGGGTCGTATTTTCCATAAACTAATCACTTTGATACCAAATATAATATGCCAAATATATGATACAATTATGCATTTCTAATAACTTTCAATCAATGTGCATCCATTTATAATATCAATTTAAACATATTAAATACATAATAAACAACATAAAAGAATGTATAATAAAAAAGGCGTATCTTTAATGAAAGGACCAAAAGGAAATAAACCCCAAATATTCCAACCAAATATAAACACTACTACTCGAACTCTCTCAACAATAAGTCATCCCAAAGATGGCATTATGAATCCACCAAGGAAAAGACTACTATGCATTTCTAATAACTCGCAATCAATGTGCATCCATTTATAATATCAATTTAAACATATAAAATACATAATAAACAACATAAAAGCATGTATAATAAAAACACTTATCTTTAATGTTCCAACCAAATATAGACACTACTACTCGAACTCTCTCAACAATAAGTCATCCCAAAGGTGGCATTATGACTCCACCAAGGAAAAGACTACTTAAATCAACTAAGTCTAATAGTTAATACTAAGGTGTCAGGGCCAATGTAACAAACACTGATAGCAATTCCAACCTATAGTCTCTCATTTCCCTCAACTTGCACAACCTAATGAAGTGTACCCCTTCTCTACTGCACAATCCGTTAAGTTCTCACAGTTCCCTTCTAGGAATTTACAACAAGTTTGTTAAGAAGTCTCAAAGGTGTCTTTTAAAGAACTCCAATTGCCTCAATGGATTCTCAAAACACCCTCTATATATCACACAACAAACAATCCTACCCACAAAATCCTCCCTCCAAAACTCTAATGTAACCTAGGGAAGTTAAAAACAAACTAACTATACATAAAATACAAAATTGACAAGTTTCATTTAAAAAAACACAATTACATTATCTTTTACAAACTCACACCCCAATTTCCATCGCAAATAACAATCATTGAATAATACAATCTCCACCTTTTCGCAAGCTTACCCTTTTAATACACATGGCTTCTTTTGATACAATAACAATCATGACCCATTTTCCGGTACTTGAAAATTCATTTTATCATTTAATAACTTAACATATAATCACAATATCATAACCATTCCTTACATTTCTAGTCTTACTTCCTTCTTTAAATTTCCAACCACCCATACTCTTTTCTAACTTAAAACCGATATACATATTCAAGGCCACTCTAACATGTCCGAAACACTTCAATATTAAATGATTTTTAAACTCGAAATTTATTAGGATAACAACCAATCCGAGATGCAGTAATCGAAAACCCTAAATTAAATCATAATCATTATACGAAAATATATGATAACCATAAATTAAATCATAATCATTTTACGAAAATATGCACATTCAAAAAGATAAAACCTTCCATTAAAAGTAATAATATCTATGAAGTATAACACATTAAAAGTTATATCATATATGCAGATTCCTTTTTAATGTAACCCAACCGAAATGTAAATTTAATAGTTCACATTCCATATGTGTACGAAGTCAAATATATCTAGAAAGTCGGTTGGAGAACTTGATATAGACTTCACATTGCATATGTACGAAGTCAAATATATCTAGAAAGTTATGGAGAGAACTTGATAAAGAGCTAAAGGTTCCGCGATAAGTCACAAAATGCAGCAAGGTCCCGTACAAAATTACTTTCACAGGTTTTGGATTTTATGCAACACTTATGCTAACTATAAAGGATATTTCCAAAAACCTAATGCATTTCATTCTGGTTTCTATCACATTCTATATCAACGCTTTCTTTTCATTATGGTTTCTGTTACATTCTGAATCAACGCACATTGAACAGGGAAATGACAGCTACAGTATTGGAGAGATTAATCAAAAACTTGTTCAGAATTAAAAAAATTCGCAATACACATAAAACAGCTAGACTTCAAAAACTGAATCTGACTATGAATAATACTCATCTTAAATATAATCTCTCTGCCTGTCCTCCATTTATAAGGCCGGCATAGTTCGCCCTAATTTGCAGTAGGTGGTGATATCATACCCAAAGATTCGCTCTCCTAATGGATATAGATTCTGCCTGCTTGGCTGGATCGGGCATCACTTCTTTCACTCCATCGGATTTGCAGAATCGATCCATCCATTCGCTTAACAACGGCATTTTCTCTGGATCTATTAAAACGCTACGGGTAGCCTTCTCGACGCCTTTGATAATCGACGACAAACCACCCAAGGCGATGTCAATCAAGCCGATCTGATCCCCTCCAAAATACGGTTTTCCTGCGAAGCAGTGGTTGGTTCGCAGCACTTCCTCTATCAAAAGAAAGTTTGTAACGCTATCTTCCACTGCTTTCTGTAGCCGGTCGCCATGGCCAGTGAAAACTCCTCGCAGACAGGGAAAGAGCTAAGGGCACACATTAAAACCATGAGTATATTGGTTATGGAATAGAAAAAGAAATATTTGGAACTTTCGAAGACGCAAATAGCAGACAAGTAAAGGGTCGATGAGATACGAATGCAGGCGATTACTAAGAATGAATTAAATTACCTTATCGTCAACAAAGGCAGCCCAGAAACGAGCAATCCCTCGGTCATATGAATCTCTGGGCATAAGATTGGGTGCCTTATTTCCCTATGCCTCTTCAATGTATTGTACAATAATCATGGATTCACAAACAGGCTTTCCATTGTGGATAAGAACTGGAATTTTCTTGTGAACAGGGTTTGATTTAACCAGCAGCTCGCTCTTAGCTTTGAGATTCTCTTCGACGAACTCGTAATCGACACCTTTAAGAGCAAGTGCTATTCGGACCCGCACAATGAAGGGACTCAGTATCACACCTAACAGCTTTACCTGCCCCTTTTCTCCCTCGGTCGCCATTGCACTAAAACTTTATTTCGAGTTTTATGTATCTGCCTCTTCTAGATCGGATATGCTAAGCTAGTTGACCCTGGCTAATATATGTAGGCATCGAACTACCAAAAGTCCTGAGCTTGCACGAAAACTAGTTGCTTCGCTAACTCTGACCAGGCCAACACTCTTTTGAATCGTCTGGTTGAGGTTCAAAGTCGGACTTTCTATTAAAGCTGGGATGCGACGTCATGTCAAAACCACGAGGGGCATCCTAATGGGAGACCAATGACCCTCGAAGTAGGTCAGGTCAGAGTAATGGTTATAGGGATCTCTGAAGTACCAACGAATATTTGGCCTTCCGCCACGTCAACGAAGACTCAGAATAATAATGAGGCTACGTTAAGAGCACGGTAGGTTGAACCGTAAGATTGATGTCGTTGATAGTGGGCACAGGGATTTATATGATGATGGGTATAGGGAGACCATGAGTGCTAGATGCCAAATATGAGAAGACACCGTCAAGTTGTTGAGAGCATTTACCAATGGCTCGATTGACATGTTGAATTTACATGGAAAAGATACAACAAAAGTAACAAAGAGGTGGTGTAAAATTTGACGGGTTTTTACTTGTATTCTTTTTACTTGCATGGCAATAGTTACTTGAGTTTTTAAAAATTCAAACCTTTAATTTCGTAAGTGACTTATATATCGATATATATATATATATATATATAAAACAAAAATAGTTAGTAATTTATTAGTTGAATGCAAGATATATACTGTAGTATGTAACATTCATAATATTAAGATTTTATAATGAGATTTCAAGATAAGTATTGATTTATTTATAGTGGCTCTTTGTATCAATTGAAAAAATCTTGTCTATGTCTTCATTGACACCATGCAATCTTACATTGTACACACTTAGCATAAACATGAACATTGAAGCCTAGAGCTTAAAGGTTGAGACTCACATGACATGTCCACACCAATGGGTCATTGATAATCTATATAAAACAATGGGTTTTCTTGTTTATGTAGGTGAAACAATTGCTTTCATTTGATTTTGAGAGTTTTATGTAATTGCTTTAGTGTTGGCAAATTGGTGATAGATCTTAGATTTTATAAAATGGTTATATATATTAGTTTGATTAGAAAACAAATATATTTTGTGGTTGCATATGGAAATCTCAAATGTGTGGTTACCGAGCCTATGATGCTTTCCATAAATTCACTTGAATCTAAATACAACTGAGTTTTTGCCTTTTAGATGTTAACATTGTAAGATCATGAAATTTGTTCAAATCCATGCATGCATATTATTATTGCTTTAAATGTTAAAATTCTCATGAATTCTCGTTTAAAAGTGGCTTTAAACATGTATTCTTATTTATAATGTCATACTTAAGTCCAACTCATCAAATTGTAAGCTAAGATCCATTGTTCCTCTTCAAAACACATTATAATTAACAGGTTTTACCAAGCTACTTGAAATCTTTTCAAAAACGGTTTAGCATAATTTGTAAACCCTTTGAAATTACCCAAATAGTGACTATACATAATTACACTAAATCATCTATTAGTTTGGCATTAGGAATGAACATGGTTGAATAAGTTTGATCTTTTTAAGGCAATATAAAATATATAACTCTATGATATTACTTGGTTGAAGCTTATTTTATGGTCAAGGCATGTTTACAAACACTACAACATAGAGGGGGGGTTTTAAGACAATTTTTGGGTAAATTGTCTTAAGTTGAGACGAAAAAAAACTTGTGAATTGTCTTAAATATTTTCTTTAAGCGAATATCTCAAATTTAATGTCTTAAAAAATTGTCTCTATAAAGACAATATATAACACAAGTGTTATTGTCTCCTAGGAGACAATTTTTTTTGTTAAATTATCTTAAGTTGAGACAAAAATAAACTTGTGTATTGTCTTAAATATTGTCTTTAAGCGGGTGTCTCAAATTAATGTCTTCAAAAATTGTCTCTATAAAGGCAATATATAACACAAGTGTTAATGTCTCTCATGAGACAATTTCATTTTTGTCTCTCTAGAGACAATAATTTGGATTAAAGAAATATAGTCTTTATAGAGACTATGTATTTTGTCTCTTTAAAGACAATATAAAACAATGAATGCAGAAAAATATTTCATCATTGATATAAATCAACATAAAATGTATTTAATTAAAAATAAACAACAATATCATTGATTAATTCATATTAGGGCACAATGGAATCAAACCACTTACCTCCTGCATGTAAAGCATGTGCTCTTCCATTGAGCTAACACCCTTTAAAAAATTATGTGATCAAGTTTGGAAGTTACAGGATGTCGCAGAGACACATGAGGTGATGATGGAGCTTCAAGAGGGTTGCCAAGATGAAATGGATAGGGTGGAGGTGGTTGAACTTTCACAATATTGGTAGTATTAACATGATCTTGTATAGGTGCTTGTAAGTGTAATAGAGTATCACATTGATCACTGATCTACTTAACTTATAATGATCTCAATATGGTAAAGGATAGTGTGATTAATGAACATAACATTTCAGCCATACTACTCAATACTAGTAAGCACAAAAGTAGGCCAGTGGAATCACAAAAGCAGTGGCCTTGTACAGATCTAGAGCCTATTAAGGCTTATGAAGAAGGATAAGGAGCAGATCATCACTGTCTAGTTTCTTTCACTCTTTTTCAGCAATCCCTGTCTTCTTCTCCTCCTCTGTATCCAACCTTCTGAGTTGCATAGCTTCTGTTAGAGGCCTTCAAAGTTCAATAAGGTATGAAGTGACATATTATCATGCCTCTTTTGGTTCTGTGGAACAAGATTGATCTGAAATTTTATGAAGAATTTTAATTGTTGAGAATTCAATTGATACAGTGACTGCTCTCTTTGCTCAAGGATTCACTTTTAGGATCTCCAGTTTCCCAAGATTTAATCTGAGATTATATTTCTAGTGTTTAGCTTTCCCATGATCCATCTCATCCATCACACATAAGGACTTGGAGCATTCATGCATATTTTTACATATTCCAAGCACTAACTATAGAGATCATTTCACAGATTTGAAAAATCTACGTGCTTATTTGTAACATTCAATTGCATATCTGCATGCTGTTGTTATTGGCTTGAAGGCCTACTTTGTATATTTTGAGTGTTTTGATCAGTGAATTACTTCAAGGACACTCCCTCAGATTATCAAGCAAGAATTTGGCAATGAGAAAGTGGGTGCACTCTAAAGTATCAATCTGGATAGTGTGGTATTTAATATATAAAAAAAAGTCACTCCTCCATTAAGAGAAACTAACTCATATGAATAGAACATCAAGGAGTAGCAACACCCCAAGTCAATGATAATCAGAGGAGGAAAGATCATCACTGCCAATGACAATAGATGTGAATATTGTTTAGTCAGAATATCACAACCTTCTTCATCATTTATTTGGAATTGGATACTTGTATAGCCATTATTGAAACCTCATACTTGCATCTTAGACATTCAGTAGACTCTTTAGGTCAATATATCACTTTACCTGATTTGATGATACTTCCTAGACAATGGGACATAACACTTTTTACTCCCCATTGACATATATTGCAGCCTCCATTTACGGGTTCTTGTCTTCTGGTTGAGCAACCTTTATTCTCAAGTCCATTATGACTTGATCCTTTTAGGCTTGCCCTTTTATGCTCTTATATTTTGTACTTCATTTTTAACTTGAACCAATTATGATGAGTGTGAGGTTATGCTACTAACTCACTAAGGGCCTCCACAAATGGAATATTACAATGTCCATTCACAATTCCATTAGTTGTTTTTCACTACTACTGAAATTAATAAGATGTTTGTTTCATATTTCTTCCATATTTTCCTGTGAACATATTATCGAGGGAGAGTTAGAAGTTAGAACTATGTATGGATTTTAGAATTGTTAAGAGTTATTCCATGATATATTTGATGTAGCCTTCTTAAAATCTATTATGGCTACTATTTTCAAAGAAACAACCCTAGAAAAATAAGAGATATTTTGTCCCTCTCTATTCTGGATGAACCTACACATCACTTGAATTGTTTGTGCAAAGAAAAGAAACAATAATTTAAGAGACATTGTGCAACTTTCCAAAGATTTTGTTTAATGCATGACCAACCTTGTCTAACAACCGTGTAGTTGTTTGAGAAAGAGGGAATTTCACATTAAACTTCTCACACACATCCAAAAGATACTTGTTTGCCTCCTCATATGAGATATCTTTAGGGATGTTGAGTTGTATGGCCTCTTCCAACCTTGAAGCATTTCAGTCCTTCTTATATATATATAATTATATATATGAAATGACTACATTTCCATTACCATCGAAACATCACAGAAAATGGCCCCAAAACAGGAACATGCACATATTGAACAAAAACAAAAGCTATCTAAACATGTATTAAATACTTGGAAATCACCTGAAAGGAGAAGTGATATCAATTTCTATAGGATCCTGTCCATCCCATTGGCATGGTAAAGGATTTTATAGCCACCATCCAACTTCTTGACCATGCCTGAGGCACCCAAAGAATTTTTTTAAATCAAAAACCAAATATAAAAATACCATCTACTTTACTAATCCTTAATGATAAATTAATATTATTGCCACTCAATCATGTTTACTTCACTTGCATGTCAAATTACTACAATAAAACACATCGATCAACTCCATGGGGCCAAGCTTCTATAAAAATATTGTTATTTGACCCTGATAACATATTTTCTGTCAGTTCCATCAAGTCATCATAGTCGACATAGGCCATGTAAAATTCACTAGTGAACTCTCGGTTATGAGTTAAATCAACACCCTCATTACGAAATTGTTTCCCAATTTCATACACATGATCTAGTCCACCCACAATCAATTCTTTCAAATAAAGCTATGAAGTAATGTGCATAGATAGCTTCATATTAATCATTGTGATGAGTAACAAATGGCCTAGTAGTAGTTCGACTAGCTATCATATTCATCATTGGTGTTTCTACTTATTTATCAGATTTGGCATAAGAGATATTATACGAATAGAAGGAATGAGCAACCAAGAAAAAAAATTTAATGACATTTTTAAGTAGAAAGTATTATCACTGGAATAAAAAAAAAGCTGTGGAAAATAATATAGAATACAAAATGCCATTACCTCAAGAAAGTCAAGGTCATCAAGGAACTCCCGCACATAAGATATTTTTCTCTTGTTTTGAAGATATGCCTAACCTCTGAGTTGACCATAAAATCTAGATAACGTTGTTGATATCTTGTTTACTGTCAACCAAAACTCCACAATAATCAAACGGAGTAAATCAACTTGACCGTTGTAGTGAGTAATGAAAAAAATGAAGAGAGAGCTTTTCCATTCTATTAAGCAAGTTATTCAATACAAACATCAAACTAGAGTTTGTTGATGGTCTTATTCTGTAGACAGTCAAAAGATACAAGAACACATAATGGCCCAACAAACTAAATTCTCATAAGAGGCAATTGCTAACACCATAAACATAAACGTATGGTAAAAGAATATTCATATCAAAAGTAACTATTTAGGGACACTGACATAATTTTTAAAAAATCAAATATTTGGTCTTTTAGAACATATCGTTCAGGGTTTCTAGGTTGATCGGGAGACCATATAGCAGTCATTTTATCTCCCTCATTTTCCTGGAACACCACAGGAAAGATGATATACATGTTCTATATTGCAAGAGAAATTATAAATACAGAAAGCTTAAATGATCCTTGGATTATTCAGAACCTTTTTCTGAGCCCAGTGGTCTTTCGCTGGGAGAGCTCTTTGCCTTGCCACCATGTGTAGACAAGGCAAAATAACTAAAAAGGATATAGGAAATATGGTTAAGTTATTCCCCTTTGATTTTTCCTGTAACGAAACCAATGGACTTTTTCATTTACTCATGATACAATCTTCTCTATAAGAGTTTATAAACAACAATATAAAGAAATCCCATGTACAAAACATAAATTTGTAGTAAGCCAACGAAAATAATAGAAATAAATCCTTGGTACTGCAGAAGAATTTCAATTTCTCTGATCTCATAGTATGGGGGACACCTAAAAATGGGGTGCATTTTCGTCCTGAAGGTGGCACACTTGGCTGATCCTATCAAATCATGGTATATCCTAATCTAGAATCGATGAATATAGACCAAGAGTTGTCCCAAAGGGATCCTAAATGGGTGCATCCAATGCCTCTGCTCCCATTTTGGTGCTCCCGTTTTGTACCTACATCAGTGTACCTAACACATTTCCATTGACCTACTTTCAGTACCTACATTAGTGTACCTAAAACATTTCCATTGACCTACTTTTATGGTCATTCATTTGACATTAATACATTGATATTATCTTATCATTTCTTCATATGTGGGGATAAATGATAATGCCATTCCACAAAATAGCTACACACAATCCTATCTAGATAGTAGGAGAAAACAATTTGTAGGAGAAAAATACTTGTGATGACCATTATAAACATGGAGACTCCCATCAAAGAGAAATTATCCCAACCCAAAGAAACTACCAGCAAAATGTCAAGTTGGACAACAAACAAAATGGAGGGATGTGATTAAGTATGTGTAGACACGAGAAAAACATGAGAAAATTTTAGACCCAAAATCCTCAATTAAAAGAGGGCAATGTAAGTTTGGGAAATAACTAAGAAAATAGGGCAGTTGCAAGCCCGTAACTCTATTATGAAGGGCACGACAATTGCCCTAGAGGCATTCCTTTTTTTCTAGAATTTGTTTTTTTATATATGGATAACCCATAAAAGTCAACCAATGTAAGGCATAACAAGAACAACGTTTAGAAATGAAGAAGAAAAGAGCAATGACTGAAAATGGAAATTCTAACAAGATCAGTCTTTAGAAATAAAAATAATAAAAAAGAGCCATGTTTGAAAATTATATGTTTAATTACATGTATTAGACATTATACACTTTGTTAAAAAAATTGCATTTAGATATTTCGAAAATGTAATATAACTTCATAAAGAATTAACCCTAGAAGGCAACAACATGTTCACCCCAATGAACCAAAGTAAAAGTGGTATATCATTGGTTGGTTTCCTATTATATATGTCTCTAGGCAAGAAGGTGCTCAACTATGGGCAATTGTCTTGGTGACCACTAACTTCTACCTTCACCTTCAATATGAGAGTGATGGAAACCTAATGGACGACCAATATCAAGTTCTGCAGAAGTGGTAAATATTGTTGAAGGCAATTTCATATACTCAAGTAGCTCTTCTAAAAAACCAAAAAGCACCACCACCCCTTTCCTAAATGGCCCATTGGTTGGGATCTTACCTGTATGTGATGTTCACATCAACATTTTTAGCAGAATTATCAAATGTAGAACTTCAAAATTTTGTATTGAGGTGGAGGTAAAAATAAAATATGTTATTTCAAGTTAAAAAATACTATTGGAGTGACAACATTCAATTACTTTATCATTGAGAATCACTAATGTTTATGCCACAATGTTTCAATGATTTAATGTCATCTATTGTGATTCATTGTGGCGTGAAAAATATGCTGTTGCAATATTAATACTAAGATATTTCTTTTATTTTCTCTATCCACCTTTTGTGGATTCTATTTTCCTACAGTTTGAAGGGCATGCCAACTAGAATAAAATTGTGATTCATCCGTGAAGTCATAATTATGATTTAGGAAAGGCGAGGGTAGAAAAGAAAGTAATACTGTAATAATAAGTTGCAGAGGATATCCTGCAGGATGAAGATGTCTAAAGCGTTTATTGACATTGTAAAGTAAAATATGTTTCCTCATGCTATATTTTCAATCTACACGTCAATAATATGAAGAAGACAAATCCTATGGTAAAGCTTGTCCGTACAAATCCATAAGTTGATGTTCTTAACTTGACAGGAATACGTGGAATTTTTATTAAATTTCCACTTGATTAAAGTATGGTTTGGATATTTTGTGTATGTGGTTGAGGCCCTCCATATATAAACATGGTGAAACACTTCATTTTCAATGAATTGTCTTCCATGACAATCAGAGGAGATTTGTTTGTCTATATAAAGATTGTCGAGGTTACTTGCTACTTTCGTTTGGTATCCAACCGATAGGCGTTTGGTCCTATGAGACTGATCATCTCAAATATATGACATTGATCACCTTCTTTTTCCAAATTATCTTAGCAAATGAGGTGTCGAGTGCCCAATAAATATTATAGGCAAAAAACACATAGAGTGTTAGATCTATGATGTAATTTTTGCTCAAATAGGTGACCATAAAGGCACCTCCACTTACTAGTGCAGGGCCCCATTGGCAAGGGATTTCCACCATTCAAAGTCCCTGGCTTAGTTAACCTCAACA
>APFE030984809.1:163329-191672 GCA_000404065.3 Pinus taeda
AAAATTTCAATTTCTTTTTGTATCTAGCATGTGTGGTTGAAAACATGTTTAATTTATACTTAGGAAAGAAAAATGATATTCTACCAGAAACATTAATGTGTTTTTTCCTTAAAAATTAACTTTGTTTGAGACATAAAAAATTGGTTTTATTAGCATTTTTTTAAAAGTTTGAAAATTGACCCTAAAAAAATAGCGTTATTCCAGTAGCATCACTTTCGTTTTGAAGCTATATTTTGCACGAAAATTTCGTAGTAAATTTTATAGTCACCGCTATTTTTAAAACATGTTCAAAATTGGCACCTAAAAAAAAAACATCGTTCCAGTATACACACTTTTCGTTTTTAGCAATGTTTTTGATGTTTTTTTGGGGTTTTTGGGCCAGAGTTCCCGTTTTGAGTTTATAGTTCCGGTTTCAAAGTTTACATTGTTGCATAAATATCATTATAATTATGGCTTATTAAAAAAATCATGTCTAATTTCTAATATGGTCCAGCCTGGATATGAGTTTGGATGACAAAGAAATAAAAAGCTTCTCAGAAGTCATTGTTATATAATAGCCTAAAATTTTAAGCTATATACATAGAATAAGCCTAATAGCATAGGCATGAACTTATAATTTCATTATGTTCAATGATAACTTCACTGATTGAATTCATGTTATTGGAATTCATCCTTGCCTCTCAATTTTTATATTCAGATTACGTGGAAATCTATTTACCAGTGGTGTTAGAATCAATTTAATTAATCACAAACTAAAGGTAATATGCACATCAGGAGCGAGAAAATATTTATCATTTTATATATATTAGCACTGGATTAAATCCCTCATCCTTGGAGGACTAAGAGGTAGTAAATCCCAACGTGAACTAGGGTTAGTTGCTCTGAGACAATGGGAGGGAGTTCTAAAAAAGTCAAAGATGGATGAAGTTGAAATCAATTCTAGATTGAAATCTGCCATGTTGGATGCCAAAAAATCCTCTGATATGATTTGCAAGGGTTTTTCTCTTGCCAAGAAATAAGGAAGGTCAAACAAATATTCAAAGCAGATGAATATCATTGCTTTAGAGGTATGTCTTGTGTATGTTTATGAACCCCACATAATCAAAACAAAGCCAGAAAAAATTTGGTCTCTTGTTAAAAGACAAATTGGGAAATTTAACAATGAACAAAGGGGAAGAAAAATGCAACCAAATCCCAAGGGTCCATCGTTTGAGGTAATTGTTGTAGAAGTCTGTATAGAAAATCTAGAATATACAGTTGAAAACAAGACTACAAAATTTTCTACTGAAGACTGCTCTATTTTATCTAAACAATTCAATGGGATAGACATGATTTTCCATAATTTGCGTGAGATTCCTTTTGTGAGGAACACTTCTCCATTTTATAATATTTATGATCAGATGGGGCGTTTTCTCTAGAAATAAAAACTACTAAATTAGTTGGCCAAAGATGTGCGGAGGTCTACAAGGTCTGCAACTTCCTACATATCAACGCTTTGCTAGAGAGACATTAGATTTTGTGGTTGAGGGCTGCCCATATTCACTAATAAAATTCCAACTATTTTGGCCATTTTTGACAAGTGATTTCAATCGCTGCTATCTTCGCGATAACTTGCGAAGATGTACGTCTTGCATCTAGGATAGTTGAAGAGTGTATGGAGAATCCCATTCTTGATTTGAGCCTTGACAAAGGGATCAAGAGAAACCCAATGATGCTTAAGGGACTCTCCCTTCCTAGTATATTCTTTGGCATCCAAGGAATTTTTCAAAATATGGCTAGCCAATCTTGACTTTCCAGCAGTTTATCATTGTTTGCAAGTTCCACAGACAATGATAGGGAGATAATACCTATTAAGTTTTGTTCCCAAACTACATGGATTTTCTTCAGCAATTTTACAAACATTCCCATCTGGTTATTGGGCATTCAAAAGAATCTGTTTCTTCTGCGTTACTTCGATAAGAATATCACCCAAGTAATACTAAATTTATAGCAAAATCAATCAAGTCCCAAATCAAGAACAAACCCCGAATCAAGAATCAATCAAACCCCAAATCAGAGTCAATCAAACTGACCATTCGAACCCCAAATTATAAAATCAATATACCCTCTTGCTGATGTAAATATAACTTTGAAAAAGCCCATTAAGACTGCAAATAAAATTGATATGACAGAAACTAGACAATGGCATAAATAAACCTCGTAATAGACATTGAAATTATTTCAGGTATAAGCTCTTACCTGGATCATTCCTTAGCACCTCCCTAAGCCATGAAACTGCCATCCGGATATTTGACTTCGCAACGCAGAGCTCCAGGATCGAACTCGGGCGAGACTAAATGGGCACGAAGGGTTCCATCTTTGCCAAGATTCCATCTTCTTATTTTCATCCATAGTGTCATGGAGAACATAGGCAAGGAGATCTATGCAGCACTCGTCGTACCTGTCCAAGGTAGGAAAACTCATACTTGGGGAAATGAGGTGAAATTTCTGAAATTTCATGACCCTAGCCCTAGAATTTGACGAAGGGGCTCACAACCTCCAGCTGGTCGAGCTCTTGGAAATCAACCTTCCTAAAGTATGTCTATTCGCAGGAGCCTAATAACATGATCATGGGCCTCGTATTGTTCACAACGTTGCTAAGCTCCGCAAAGGCCATGGACACACCCCATCCCGGATGTTGTCAAGAAGACTACAGGCTTACCTGTTAGGTACTGTATACTATAGGCGCTCATGGCGTAGACCACAGATTTTTCATTGTGGAAGTCATTGAAGAGGAAACCTTCCTTGAATGAGCAATTGGCAAAGCATGTCACTGGAAAAATGCCCTCACATTCGAACATTTTATCGATGCCTACCTTCACCCAGGCCTTCACTACTAAAACAATTAAAACTCCCCATTAGTAGTTGATTATCTGCCATTATGGATGAATGGATTGAATGAAATTTTCCAGGCATGTGAATACGTCCAAAGGGTAACCTCTATGATTTAGTAGTGTCGGACGTTAAGAAAATTAAAAATAATTTAAATATTCAAGAAGAAATACTTCTTTTCCTAAAAGGAAATGTATTTGTCGATACATGTCCACGACAAAGAAGTGTTTATTTTGCTGACGTAGGCATGTTGTGCAGCGGTGTCAATTTTGCATAGACATTGTTAGGCCAAGTCAGGGATGTTTTCCCGTGGAAGAGAGAACTTTGTAGATAACGCTAGGTTTTGTCCTAAATTGTGAAGTGTTGTGTTTTGGTTTTTTTAGAATAGTTTTTTCTTAAAAATAAATTTTAAGAAAATTAAAATAATAACAAATTTTAACATAAAATAATTAAAATAAAAAATAGGTTTTTAGACTTAGTGAGAGTCGTCGCTCAATCAATCAAAGGATTCATGAGCATGCTCTTGACATCAAACATGGTAGGACTTACTCCTCTTCTTTGGGGGAGCATGCATATAAATCTAAGCATAACATCTACATTGAGGAGGCCCAAGTAGTTGCTAAGATTAGTCATTTCCATCATCGTAAATTGGGGAAGCCTTAGAAATTGAAAAAAGACCCAATAATTTGAATAGAGATGATGGTTGGAATATTAGTAGAACTTGGGTTCTTGTCTTGTCCTCGTAGTTTTTTTTTTAAATCTATGTAAGTATTGGCATCTTTTTTATAGTATTTGTTGTTGATTTATTCTTCATTAGAGTTTATTTTCTTGATCATTCGTGTTTTTTATGTATTTTATCATCCTATTCATTCTTAACTCCCTTTAGTATTTTTGTTAATTGTTTAATGGGAGTGAGCCCCATATTTTATTGCTAACCCCGTTATATATATATATATATATTATATTATAATAATATATATATATATATATATAATATATATTTTTATTTTATTCGTTTAATATATTATTTGACTTGTATATTTTGTTTTATTAATTATTTTCCCATTAATTTTTAAATTAATTTATTTATTCCATAGATATTTATTGAAAATTAGGGTCTCACTAGTTTTTATAATTTTTTACTCCTTTCCTTTAAAAATTTCACTTTGATTATATATTTGTTTATTTTAGAAACTACTATTTTATGCGGTACTTTTATATTTGTTTTAATAATTAATAAATATATCAGTTTAAATATTATTTTAAAAACTACACCTAAATAGTAATATTTTAATAAATTAATAAACGAATATCATATTATATTATTTGTCAAAAAAAAGCCTTTATTATAGTCATTATACTATAATATTTGTTTTAATATAATAAAAATTATATTATAATTTAAACATTATTGTTCAAATATAACCATTACTTGAAATTATGTCTTTACATTGCTCTCTATTGAAGCCTTTGCCATGGTCTGCCTCTTCATCTAGTCCTGATGATGAACCACACTTGTTGGTTCGAAATGTGTCGGCCAAAAAATTCTCTCATGTGATTTCTATGGAAAGACTTTGTTTAAGATTTCTTTTGTTTTTTTTTTTTTTTTTGTAAAACTCTATTTCTTGTAGTAGTGATGTCGTTTACGCACAATAGAATGACAATCAAGAAAACTGGAAGGGTTTCTGAGGTTCCAACCATTCCTTGTGAAGGAAAAAGTCATTTTGTGGTTAAAGCCAAGCGCTATAATACCATGTAAATTTGAAAACCATGGTAAGTAGATTAAACGTCTATCACAGGGATAATTAACAACTAGTGTGCATAGGTGCTCAAAGAGAGGGTCGGGGCGACATTTTCCCCCCAACATTCACTTCAAGATAGGACAACATTATAGTCACTAACAATAATCATCGAATCGACCTTTAAGTATGTCTGAAGTGTCCACTCGATTCCAAAAGTAGAATTTGACATCGTAAGGAGCATATAAATTTGAGATATGAATCTTCTTAGTCATGTCATGACACAATGACGGTGGCACAGATATGAATGCATGTGACACAACGATGGTGAATACATAAAAATAGGTCTTTGTTAACAATGCATCTACTTCCATGTTGAAGGGTTCTAGTGTTTATTGAAAATATGGGTCTACTTTCAGTGTCTTATCTTCAAGCATGAGCTACTTTGTCTTCCCATATTGTCTCAACATTATTGTACTTAGTTATACCATTGACCTACTTTATGGTTAAGAGTTGGACCTAAATAATATCATCTTATCACCACACATCCACCATATTGAATTTGGAGTGTGTACCATATGACTGAACATCCCGAGTGAAAATTTATCTAAACCATAGAAAACATATTTTGCATTGTAAAATAATTAGTACACGAAACCAAATAGCCTAAACTAAACAACCTCTTAAAACAACTATCTGTAATGAATTTATTAACACATACTATAGAAAAAAATAACATAACTCAATAGTTTCTTATCAAAATAACAGTCATTAATTAAGCACATGAAAATATGTTATAGAAAACCACTAAATTGTTGAATGTCAAATCTCTATTGTGATCCATAACCTCACAATTTTTTTTTATAAGAATGAAAAGGGTAGACTAGGGTCTACTATTGGCTTAAATGGGGCTTGACCCAGGTTCGGAGTTAATTATCCAAACAAATCCTTTTACTTCTAGCCCTGTCGGCAACAGCCCATGGATCACAGACTGAGGTCTCACCCGAAGCAATATGGGGGGATGCTGGAGCCAAGTTTCTGAACCCTTGAGATGTCTGAGGGGTTGACTTAATCTAACTAGGAATAGCTTCACGCAAGTCATTCCACGCACTTTCTTGACCTGTGAGGTCTTCGCGCCTTGTCACGATCGCCTTTGCGCAGCCCTTAGTCAAGGGCTGAGGTGATTTCACGATGCTAAGGTAGCAATCTGCGCTCTTTCCTTGAGTTCTACCGCAAATATTACTTATCCCCTTAAAATTGTTAGTTAACTTTGCTTTAAACAAATACTTAGTTTATATTTTCTTATTCAACACATTCATGTAAGTTCACGCAACAAATAAATAGTAACTTGTAATTTATATCCAATATACTTCAATGCATAAAACAGGGAAAAGGGTACACAAAACGATAAGAACTTCTCTTTATTACTTCTTCAATCAGTTATAGACTTAACTCACCCTGCGCACTCAGCTGCAAGGGTCCGTGCACTCAGCTGTGACTACTAGGCCTTTGCGCACTCAACTGCAGAGCCTTCTCCCATCCTACGACCCAAGACACGACTTTACACTGCAGCTAAGACTCAATGCTTCATCTTCTCTTAGATTCTTCCATTAGATTAGTTTAGCTTCACGTTTTCTACAACTTAGAGCCTCACTCTATTTATACAATCCCATGGCCTGCGGACCATGGATAGAACTCTCAAATCAACATTACATTACAAAAGTAAGGGCAGACAACCCTATGATTCAATTACAACTTCGCGCTTCGTGCCCAAAAATCGCAGAGTCTTTACATCGGACTTAGTCAAAACTTGGGCTTTAAGCCCCAAGACATGCCTTGGGGATCCCGCGCCCAACAGGCCCCTAACACAAACATCATAACTCTCCCTCGAGTCACTCTGTCGGTGCGAGATCTTCATGCGAAGACCTCCCAACTCTACTCGAACCCCTCCAAGATTGGAAATGCACTGAGTGGTTACCTATTGCATCTCCTGGACACGTTGTTCAGAGATTGTGGTATCTGAACTGCTTCCCTATATCTGCTCTTGCATCCCCTTCATTTGTGCGAGCTTGCCTTCAATTTATGCTGTGATGAAAAAGGCCTCATCAATCCATGGTTGGATGCATGCCTTCAAAACCACTTCTTTGTGTCGCACTGCGTCTACCTGCTCCTTAAGTGCCTTGGCTTGTTGAATCCGTGCGAGCCTCTTTGTAAGGGTCACTGTCTACACGGTATCTTTTATTTCGTCATATCGTTGTTGCAGCTCATGCGCCTCTGTCTCCAAGCAACATATGTTCGGGTCCTCTTGCAAAGCGGTGAGAACCTCAAACTATTCTTCCAACATTTTGGTGCAGTCCTTCACTTCACTCCTGATCTCCTCTATGCCCATTGTGATGATGCCGATGCGCCATTCCCTCACTTCTAGAGGAGTTGAAGGCTATGCCCTCAACCACAGCTCTGCTATCTGGAGGTTCAACTCCAGCTGAACCGTGTCCATCTTGTCTCACGCCTCACGCACCCCTGCTGCAAACCTTTGAATGCGTGCCTCTGCTGGCACCTTTGCTGGGATAGCCAAGTCAGGGACCATCTGGTAGGCTTCTTCAAGTACCTGCACTATCTGCCTGTTCTGGGACATGACCTTGTTGCGTTGCAAGCTCAACTGCTCCATGTTGATCCTTTGTTCGCTCAATACCTGAAGCGTGTGGTTCTCCCTAGCCAGCAGTTCTACAGTAACTCCGTCCTGTAGGACATAGAGAGTCTCCCGAGGGAGCACAACCATGTTGATCCCTATTCCCCTTAACACACTAACCATAGGCCTGTCGACCTCATTTTCTGTAACCAGTGCCCCCTCTGGCAGCACTATTGTATTGGTCGTGCGAACACACAACATTTCCTCAGCGATGACTGTTCCTATTGTGAGGCTGGTTGAGAGAGTACCAACCTTAGGAGTGCACACCTGCAACTCTTGAATCTGTGCTCGAAGGGCCCTCAACACAATTTGATTCTCCTCTATGAGCTATTGGAGGGCCTCCACGGTGACGTCACACACCGTCTCTCCTATGTCATGCAAATCCCCCATAGTGAGGGTGATCGGGCCGAAAGAAGTCTTAGACGCTTTTGACTTCTTTCGCGGCTCCACCGACTCTCTCGGGCGCTACCGCTTTAATTGTGTCAATGTTATTTGTGGGTCCACGCCGCCCTCCTCTGTCTCCATCTCTTATTCCTGCTCAGGCGAAGGCGACTTCCAGCCCTCGCGCTCCTTCTCAGCTGCCTTCTGTGCTTCTGTTACTGCCTTCGCAGCATTCCACACCTCCTATGCCTTTGCTACTGCAGCCTCTTCTCGTCTCTTCTCTTCCAACTGCACCATCCGCAATTTTGCCTCCTCCTTCTTTTTCTGTGCAGCAGACTTGTCTGCTTCCACTGTGGTGGTGGCTGGAGTGTGCCACTTCGACGGCCACACCTCAAGTACGTCAAAGATAACATCATCTGTGGCCATGTAAGGTAATTCATTCCACTTCTTTGCGGGGTCCTTGCATGACCTGATGTAGATATGATGGAAGTCTGCCTTAAACTCTGCAAAGCTTTGTAAACTATTATAAACAGTGGGCAATAACCACATCTTGCAATTAATCCCCATTCTGATGTTCATCTCCATGAACACCCAGAATATTTTGCTGTCTGGAATCCTATGTGGTTCTTTAGTGGCCCACAGCAAGGCGTACTTCACGGCCTCTAGGAGGTCCCTCGCAATTATGGGGAACTGGTTGTCCTCAGGCAATTCCACAACCACCAGCAATATGGATAGTAGAAGCCACACATAGTGGAAGGTTTTCCCCTGTTCCCGTGCCTCGCGAAAATTCTCTAAGAACTCCTTGCATAAGTATTCGAACCAATTAAACTAGACCCCCTCTACGCATTGCTCAGCAAGTGCAACCACAGGCGCGGGCAACTCATCCGCGCAACACTTCTGCATGACCTTACTCACCAGTATCTGAGTCGCAACTCGAACTACCTTGTTGTTGATACTGGAGAACATGTAGCCCCTCTTTTTCTTCTCCATCTTATATTTCCTTTTCATGGCCTCCGCGATGGCCAAATCACTGCTTTTACCCTCCAAAATGTATGTTGGGTCTTCTCCTTTACAAGGGAGTCGGGTAATTCTATGGAGCAGGTGGTCCATGATGGGGATGGGCTCCTTCAACCACAAAGACCTACCATGCACCAGGCAGAGCAGTTGTCCGATGACGAATATGGTCACTGGGGCGCGATGGTAATGCAACACCCAGAGCAGGTTCAACAACCCTGCCTTTTCGACTCCACACAACCACTTGTGCGGCTTCAACTCTTTGACCCCCGCGACGGTGTGTTTCTTTGGCTTCATGAGCTGCGCGGTTGCCAAGTGAGGGAATTTCTCGTGGTCGGTGAGATCCCAGTCTTCAAACTTCAAACTCAGCACCTATCCCAGGTGTGCCCCTTCGAAAATGATATCGTCAATTAGCAGCGGAGTCTGCAAAAGGCTTTTACTATCATCCAAGTCCTTGGGCACCTCTGCCTTCCCCTTCTGCAAAGGAACATACATAGGCAACCTCATTAGAGGGTCCGCGCCCTTGTTTTCTTCCTCCATGTCTTCGTCCTCATCCTCTTCTATCAAGATGTCCTCAAGGTCTTCCTCCTCCTCATCAGTTTCCAAATTAACCCCTTTCCCCTTTTCTTCTATTGTTAACTTAGTTCGCAGTGGGTTTCGAGGGGACACGCACATCAGAACATGGGCAACTTATCTTTCTTGGGTCTCGGCGTGCATAGTGATTTATGGATTTCCGCAACCATCCCAGTGCTCTTAGTGGCATCTTCTACTGTCATGGCCTGCGCGACATCTTCAGCAGTCATTTCTTCGATATCCCCGGCTTCTTCAGATGTTGCAATCTTGTTTTTCCTGAAATCGCTCAATTGCTCAGTTGGGTGCTCAAACAATGCTCTCAACAAGTCTGGGTTTATAAGTCTTTGGGCACACGACAACTCAATTTTCAAATGACCATGTATTGTTTGTGACGCAACCCTTTGTAATTTATAGTGCCTTTTGAATTTGAATTCAACCATTCCCCCCAAATCTGATCCATTAATACTCCCTTGGTGGCATATTTTCCCAAATCTAGCCCATAAAGCTTGCCTTAAATGCCTGCTTCCCACTCCATTTGGTCTCAAACAAAGTATCACATCATGAATAGTGATTATAACGGTTACTTTCCAGCCATCCCGTGCAGTAGTGCAGCTACCCTTGCGCTGTCGCGGACCATGTGACACTTCGCTCTTGCATGCAACCCTGACATTGCGCAGCTCTCAAGAAGAATAATTTATAGTCCCGCACCTCCTTTCAGCTTCCTAGAGCACTAAGACTATGCTTCCCATGACTACTCAGGTGGTCACGCCACATGTATATGGCTTTACCCAATCATCATTTACTTCTCCTTGGAAAAGTTCGCCTTTTAACCTTACTACTTGCATTGCGCATTTTACCATTTGCATCGTGCCACCATCTATGATCCTTTTAGTAATACATGGTCCAATCCAAGGCATCAAATTGATTAACTCTCAACGGTAGTCTCCAAATTTATCAATGTAACCATGCACGTCCTGTTTTATCACCACAGTCCTTTTATCAAGAAAATCCCTTTTCATTCCTCCCTCCAGCTTCTTCACTTCTTCTTCCGCCATGGCGCTTTTCTCCCTCAAACGATTTTTTTTATTCAAGAGTTCTTGGAGGCTAAGATTACCCCACCGGATCTCTTCATCGGGTCCCAAGTGTTCTTCTTCTTCCAACTGCGTAATCCCTTCTATCAAGGCTCCGTAAACTATCGTATCCGTGGGCAATGCTATGCTCGAACTAGGCATGATATACTTCATTGGTATTGTAGTGTTCGCTTCATAAACTAGCCTAGAAGGCATCTTTCCCGTCAGTCTCTTGCACGTCACCCTCTAATCCGATAGGATTGTTGGTACGCGCAGGTCCCAATCGCTTCGCTGCACATTACATACCTTATTCAGTGCTCTGCATACTTCGTGAAAGACTTTTGCGTGGGCAACTGTCTACGCGCTTGTTCTTTCGACACTTTTTCATTCCATCTTGAGGAGTTGTTCGCGCATTTTCCCCCCCAACACATGCTTACTATCCATATTTCCCATTACGAAGTTTATGTGCATCCACGCAGGTGGTTTACCACAAGTCTGTACCCATCTGGACAGATGCACACGCAGACCATTCTGGCCATTGTATCTAGCTGCCACCCGCCCTATATGCTTCCCAAACTGTGTGCACATCATCCTCCTACATGCCCGCCAGTCATCAACGTTTCCTTTGTGCATACCCCACCACCTCACAGGCGTAGTGCACAGTACCCAATTCAAGGCTTTGAAATGTTGCTTCTCTGGCACCTCCCTTTCAAATCTGTTCAGGAAAGCATCTACCTCTCCTAATCCATCGTAAGTAGGTAGATCTCTCGTTTCTGTTGATACGCAACGCAGTGATCTTTTCATCATGTTATAGTTTAGCGTGGTTACCTCGTGTAACTGATTCTGCCACCACTCTATCTCCTCATCCAAATGTGAAGTACAGGAGCTTTCACACTCCCATTAAATTCGTCCATATGCCGTAGGATTTACCTAGTCTTTTTCTTGTGTGGTTATCTTGTAGATGCAGGCCAAATCGTTGTCACTTTTATAGTCATGGACTGGCTTAGTATAGCATGATCCCTTAGCAAGGTCCAACTGTATTACTACGCACAAAGACTTCTTATCAAAAATCATCTTGTGCTTTTTCAGATTAATCATACCATTCATGTTAGTGGCCCAATCAATTCCTAAGAGCATGGGGTAGGGATTGTTGTCATCAACAATCTCTATCACCTCAAATTTGGCTAGCGTGCGCACTCCTTCAATATCCACTGTGATTCCCTGCAATTGCCCCAGGGGTATTACCTTCTGTTGGTTTGCCATGCACGACTAAATAGGAGACCACTGCAGCATATGCCTCCCCATCCGCTCGCATGTCTGCTTCAGCAAAATGTTCGCGTCTGACCCTAAATCCAAAATTACTTGGTCCATCTCATATTCTCCAATCAGTGTGGTTAACCTCATTTCTCTTCCTGTTCTTGTCTTGTTTTTTCCAATGTTTTGGACTACGTGTGGTTCTCCTTACGCGGTCCTCTCGCATCTGTTAATGAGTTCCTGAAATCCCTTTACAGCCTTACTCTCATGCAGTAGCTTCATCCACATTTCCACGAACATTATGAGCATCGATGGGTCCATCTCTGGCTCTGGTCTAGCTTTTCTACCTAAAGTGGAGGCATCAGCGAAGCTCTTATTAGCTTCCATAAAGGTTTCTAGAGCGTGCTCCAAATCAAACTCCGCTTCTTTTGACGGAGCTTTGGAAACCCAAGTACTTTCTTCAGGTTGTTTTCCTTTATCATCTCCTGTCGTAATTCCACTTCAAAGCACAATACTCACATTTGGATCATCCTCACATGGATCAGACCTCATCATTTGCAGGTTTTGAGTCGGGGGAGGTGGTAGCACTCCCTTGTCACGTAGCCTAGCTATCAACGTAGGAAAATCCTCTGTCTCATGATCAAATAAGGTAGAGTATGGACAAGATGGACGTGCTGGATTTGTACAATCATGGGTATAATGTCTTGGCCCTCTACAATTGTAGCATATCAGTTGTCTGTGACCTCCCCCGGGTCCTCCTCCACCTTTCCCTTGTCCACGCCCCTGGAATTTGGTCCACGCCATCCCTGCGCCTTCGTCTAGGGGCCTCGTTTCAGCCTAAACCTTGTAGGTGGGAGTATAGCTCATAACTTCTACATGTGCTCTCATCACATCCCACAAATCTACAAAAATTACAGAACAACTATTGTGAGTTTAGCTTGTACTTTTGCAACAAATGGCAGTTGTTTGTAGCATGGTTTCCTCCTATTTGAAAAATCGCGCACCACAGAGCAGGCGTCGCGCTCGGTCTTGCTTGTGCTTTTGGTGTTAACGGCATCGGCCCCCCTCCCACAAGGTAATTCATGAATACCGAGCAGTGGTCTTTATCATGACCCTGAACTTTGCATTTCACACACCACACCTCTTCATGTGCTTTTGTCCTATTTTAGACTCTACATCTCGAGGCATAAGTTTTCCAATTGCGCGTGGATCTGATGAACTCCCAAGTTAGGATCCTGTATTGGGGTCTCATGCAGCCTCATCGTGATCTATAAAGATTCTACCTGAGTTGTCAACCTCTGTTGCAACAGCGTGTTCCTCAAATGAGGCAATAGTGATGCTACAAACCATTTGCGGTGTTTTCCATCCATCAAAGTCATGTTAGCTTTGCGAATCGTGCACTTCGGCCTCTGATCTAGCTCCCAAGGGGTCTCACCTAGTAGCATCATGATCTCTTTGAACCCAATGATCGACTACGCTTCTGAATTCCGCCTGCTAAACTCCCTAGTTAGTGCAGCTTGGATAACTGTGATTCCCGCTTTCGGATTATCACTTGAGTGCTTGATATACCAGGTGAGTGCGTGATCCTGCAGAGCACTAACCAATGTTGCTTTCTTGATATTATCATCCATAACTCCCTCCACTTACAATATGGCTTTTACAACGAACCAAAACTAGTCCAAATCTTCATTTCCTACTCCCTTGAACACAAGCAACTTTATCGAGCTCGCCATATTAAAATGCGGTGGTGGCGGAGGTGGTACAGGCAAAGATGGAGGTGATGACAGTGAAATTAGCGGTGGTGTGGGTGGGGGGTGGTATGTGCAGAACCCTCTACATTATCAAATGGATTTCACTTCGTGGAGATACCTTCGCGAGCTCTTCCTTGTCCCCTTGCAGAGTTGAAATCAAGGGGCTAGTCTCTAGTCCTGCACTTCCTTCATTTCTGTAAATTCTCCCACTTCGTGTAGCCCTGAACATCGATGTAGTTGCATAATCCTCTTTTTTCATAATATCATTTTAATCTAAGTGTTCAAAGATTTTACATACTTATCTCGTGGTCCCTTGAGAAAGCGTCTCTCTACCTCGCTATAGTTGACCGACGTATCTACCGTGAACTCAGTAATGAATCTTGCTATAATCCGGTTGAGCCAGTGATCAACAACATGCACAATCATATCTTCCGATGCTTCCAATCTGTGCACCAACTCTGGGGTCCACACAATAGGTCTGTAAAGCTTCCACCTTCCTTGGCTATATGCTAGCTTCGTGATCCACTCGTACAACTTAGTAGGGAAAAGACGGGAAGAAAATTTTGTGGATATCTATGTACAGGTAGTAGTCTAACCACTCTTCCTTCAACAGTTACGGATTCATGTTCTCCTGCGCCACGAATTCGTGAATTTTCCTATCTAACCAGCCTTCAATTTCCTTCTTAGTTGGATTCCAGTGATGCGACATCAGACATCTCTATGTAGATTCTGGTCCCAGCAACAGAACCATTTATTGGCTTGAATGGGGTCTGACCCAGGTTCAGAGTTAATTAGCCAAACAAATCCCTATACTGCTAGCCCTTTCGGCAACAACCTACAAAGCACGGACTGAGGTCTCATCCGAAGCAGTATGGGGGGATGCTAGAATGAACTTTCTGCACCCTTGAGATCTCTGAGGGGTCAACTTAATGTAACTAGGAATAGCTTTGCGTAAGTCACTCCACGCACTTTCTTGACCTGCGAGGCCTTCGCGCCCTATCATGATCACCTTCGCGCAGCCCTTAGTCAGGGGCTGAGGTGATTTCGCGCTGCTAAGGTAGCGATCTGCGCTCTTTCCCTGAGTTCCACCGTGGATCTTACTTATCCTATTATAACTGTTAGTTAACTTTGCTCTAAATAGACACTTAGTTGATATTTGCTTATTCAACACATTCATGTAAGTTTGTGCAGCAAATAAACAGTAACTTGCAATTTATATCCAATATACTTCAATGCATAAAATAGGAAAAAGGGTACACAGAATGATAAGAACTTCTCTTTATTACTTCTTCAATCAGTTACAGATTCGACCCGCCTTGTGCACTCAGCTGCAGGGGTCTACGCACTCAGCTATAGACTACTAGGCCTCTGCGCACTCAGCTGCAGAGCCTTCTCTTATCCTATGATCCAAGATATGACTTTACACTTCAACTAAGACTCAATGATTCATCTTCTCTTAGATTCTTCCATTAGATTAGATTAGCTTTGATTTTTCTACAACTTAGAGCCTTCCTCTATTTATACAATCCCATGGTCTCCAGACCATGGGTAGAACTACCAAGCCAACATTACATTCAAAGGTAAGGGTGGACAACCCTATGACTCAATTACAACTTCACACTCCACGCCCACAAATCGCAAAGTCTTTACATCAAACTTAGTCAAAACTTGGACTTTAAGCCCAAAAACTTGCCTTGGGTGATCCCGCGCCCAACATTTACAAAATGAGATGTAAATCATAGATATATGGATCTGCAAGAGGATGATGTGGTGCACTCCAATCCAAGAGCTCATATTACCTTGGGATCTACACCATAACTAAAGGTCGAAATGCAAGACATAAAACTTTATAAAAATAAAATTGTACCATTGTCCACATGCTATCTACTTTGACAGGAGATTAAGGATATGGATAACTTTATCCTGTCCTTACCCTACCTAAAACTAGTGCACACATGCACACTAACTGATAGAAAGCAAATTTAAGGCTATGCCCTTTGGTTGTTTAATCATGGCTTCCATCATCTATAGATTAGATATGTTGTTGATGTAACAGAGAGCACCAAATTTGTTGTACGTACTCCAACACATTGAATATTATCATAGGCACACACTCTTACAAGTTCTTGCAGATGTAATTTTAGGCATATGCAGTTATAAGTTGTGACTCCCTAATAAAATTTATAAGGATCAAGCCTTGTAGTAACAGTCATACTTGCATGTATATTGTAACCACTACAAGCAGCCCATGACAAGATGTTAAAAGCATATTCCATGTGATTCTAAGGATAGACACCTGTAATTGATATTATGACACCTAGCTCCAAAATGGTATGATATTGAACAAACAATAAAAAGTCATCCTTCAAGTGACAGAGAGTCCATGAAGAGTTTCATGAAAACAATGAAGAAGATTTGTGGTTTATATTAAGGAGAAGCTTGAGAGGATTTTGTGGAGAACATTGTGGATCTAAACTAATTCTAGTTCAGATTCCTTTCGAAAGTACATATATGTAAGTCTAAAAAACATTGAGTAATGTTTGATAGGAATAGAGTGAAGTAAATAAATTCAAAACAATAACCACGGATGATGGGACACTTATTCCAAGTTGATTGTTGGGCATAATCCTTGTGATGGGGATCACTTGTGATTGTTTACAGATAGAAATTGGAAAAGGAAATGGCTAAAGCTTTGGAAAGGAAAAATGACATTTTTGGCACATTTATTTATGAAAACAATGGAAATTAGGAGAAAAGGGAGGTGAAAGTTCACAAGTTGCATGTGAGGAGGAAAATGAAGGAAAATAATGGAAAATGAAGAAAATAGAGGCCTCATTCATAAAAAAGGCTTTTGAGGATCAGTTGGTAACCTTTTTCCAGTTCAGTGTTGGATCTCTCTTCTACTCTCTCTCTCTCTCTCTCTCTCTTTCTCTCTCATACTCTTGGAGACTTAAAGTTTTCTTGGAGCACTCTTGGTAGGTGTGGCATACTTGGATTTTTTGGATCAAGAAGGCAAAGGAAGAGATGTAAAGCACAAGAAGGCATCGGGATCAACAACTACATCAATTTTTCTTGTAGTTACCAAGTTGCATGTATGTTTCCTTCATTACTTTTTGCATGCATGGAAAATACATGTGGTTTCTTGGTTGTGACTTGTCATTGGCACAAAGGATTTCCTGGATTAATAGTGGATTGCCTAGCCTTGCCATTTCTTGGATAACCATGGTGATTATGGGTTTACTTTAATTGTTGGTTTTGATTGATTCTCATGTTTCCTAGCTTGGGTTGAGTTATTAGTTCCTAGAAGCCCTGTTTAGACAAATGCTCTGGAAGCCTTGTAATAGCTTAGGTTGAGTTACTAGTCCTGGAACCCTTGGTTGGAAAAATGCTTTGGAAGCCCTTGGTGCATTGAGTTACTAGTCATGAAAGCCTTGGTTGGAAAAATGCTCTAGAAGCTCGGTGACAGCTATCGGTTGAGTTACTATTCCTAGAAGCGTTGGTTGGAACAAATGCTTTGGTAGCCATGGAAGGCTTGGATGGAGACCAATCTGATGATAGTTTTGTGATGTCCGTCTATGAGGGGGAATCATTGTTTGATGGGTTGAGGTGGATGGCCTCTGGAAGCTCTAGATGAGTTTTGATTGATGTGCTCTATGATATCCCACAGTCATGCTTGGAATATGGCACAGGGGTGAATGGTTGTAGAGAGATTTGGCTTAACCATTCTACGGTCGACTGGAACACAGAAGTCCCATCCTGGGTTTGGATTTTTCATCATTAATGAAATTTTATTTCTCCTTGTATTTCTATGATCATTTTGATGGATTATATGTGGTATGTATCACTATACTTTCATGAGTATTTCTATTGTTATATGATGGCTATGTATGTATTTCATGACAGTAACCATGTGTGACTCTCATCATGTTTTTACTTGTAATTGAATGATCAATGTATCTATTACCTAATGGATGGAATGGTAGTGATGTGTTGAGGCATCAATGGTTCTTAGCAATTCTTAGCTAAGTATGAGACCCCTATTCTTAGAACTATTAATTACACCTATATATTATACATTTGCAATATGTTTGAAGAAATGGTTGTCATGGCTAGTAGGAGTCTAGTCAAGGTCTTGAACAAGTGATTGCTTTAGTATTGTCATTTCCATGTTATTTTGTTGATTTGAATAGATGGTTCAATTTTGGGCGGTGACCTGGGATCTGGCCCTGAAATAGTGGCTCAAATCTCAAAGTCGATGGTATAGCACTTATAATTTTGGTCTCTAGTCACTAGCAAGAAAACTTGCGAGAGTGAATTTGGGTTTCTGGTCACCCTCATGCCTATAGCATGAGAGCAACTGAGGATTAAGTTGTCCAAAATATCAATGGGATGCGAAGGCAAGTTGTGTAAAGTATTAGCTTGGTTCATGAAGGTCATGTAGCTGATAATTAATGTCGATATGGTCTGTTTCTGTCAGTTCCACTTCCTTAACATGACTTAGGAGGTCAAATCATATCATAGTGGCCTCTTGCCACATGTTTACCCTGACTAGATGTTTGCTTGGGTAGATGTGGGAGGAAGGTGTTACAAAGTGTTATCAAAGCATGGTTCGCCCTCATACTAGATGGGTTATTTATTGGTCATGCATGCATCTCAGTTGCCTGTGTGTCTCTCACACTTCCATTCCATGTGCTTGTTGCATTTGCATGATGTTTTTCATGGTTGTAGTGATGTCATCATGTGAAACTTGAGGTTGTTGTGGTGGAATGCAGCGTCATGAGTGTATGACTTGTTACATGTCAATTTATGTTGCTTACATGTATCATTGTAGTATTTCAATTGCAATCTTTCTTGTTGATTACATTTTTGTATGCTTGATTGCATGTATCATTCTGGTGGGTTTGATTTCATGTATCGTTCATTCATGCTTGATCATATGTGTTTATGTATGTGTTGATGGTTATGAATTACCTATGCATGTTTATGGTTTCACGTGGTCAAGTGTATAGTGATGTAATGATGGTGGTTTTCATGCATGAGGTCATGGTGTGTGTTGTTGTTGAGGTCATGCATTGAGGATTGGACCTTGCTAGAATGGAAGTTGCATGGTAATATGCTTATGTTTTAGGTTTCTATACATTGTCATGATTATGTTATACATGTATCACGTGAATTTTTTGATCTTGCAGACAAGGTGTCCTCCTCGAGTTATACTAAGGTATGTTGGTTTATTGTGATGTGGTTTAGCTGACATGATACACCTTGCAGGAAGAAATATCAAATGGCTAGCAAGATGGTTGACTAGAAATACTCTCCCTATGAATCCAAAGAGCAGTATGGTGTTGTGAACCCTTCTAATTTGGGAGTTACACTAAGAAGCTTAAAGGAAGAGATAAGGAGTTGTAAGGCAAATAATGACATAATCATACATGCACATGAGAAACAAGTGGAGGTAAATACAGTAATACTTCAGGTTTTGTCAGATTTGTAATGATAGGGACCACGTTGGATCAGATATGAGCAGGGGGATAGAACTAATGGGACATACAATAGTCAGTCGCATGGTGGTCATAGGTTAGATGAGAGATGAGAGATTGTTGGGAACTCTAAATAGGAAAGGGGATAGACACAAGTATAATTATAGTTCTGATTCAGATAGGCATCATGATTGTCATCATTATCATCCTTCAGGAGGAGTGATACAAGATATTTTCTGGATGATTTTAAAAAAGAAAAGGCACCAACATTTGATGGAGAGATGAAGAAACCATAGGATTCAGAGGCATGGTTGCTTGGCATGAAAAAATTCTTTAGGTTGCATTACTATTCATAAAACATAAAAGATAGAGTGGCTAAATTTAATCTCAAAGGTAAAGCAGACATTTGGTGGGAAGATGTGAAGAATTTCAGATGCATTCATGAGGAGGATTTGACTTGGAGTGAGTTTGAGCAACTATTCAAGAAGAAGTACTTGTCATAGAGATACTTTGATGACAGGGAAAAATAATTTTATGAGCTAAAGATGGGATCTATGACAGATGATGAGTACACTAGTAGGTTCTTGGAGTTACGAAGGTATGTGCCTTATCTCACAGGGGAAAAGGCCAAGATTCAAAGGTTCATTAGTGGGTTACCGGTTGCATTTAACGATATAATTGAGTTTGATGAGACTAGATCATTGGAGGAGGCCATTCGGAAGCTAAGGAATTGCTATGAACAATTGAAGCAAAGAACTGAGACTAAGCCAGACTAGAGAGGTAATGTAAAGAAAAAAGAAAATGGGACAGAAAGAGAGCAGGGAATCAATATACAGGTAACAAGGAGAATGTCACACCACCTAAGAAGACCAATGCCTTAGATAGAGGACGTGGATTCCGATCAGGAGAACAGAACAAGGAGACAAGCTAGAAGCCTATTGAGTGTTGGATTGTGGAAAGGATCATTGCAGAAGAGATTTCCTATAGAA
Organism: Pinus taeda; assembly: GCA_000404065.3. NCBI lineage: Eukaryota > Viridiplantae > Streptophyta > Pinopsida > Pinales > Pinaceae > Pinus > Pinus taeda. Next base: position 183,138 of record APFE030984809.1, read on the forward strand.
TCAAGGTGGTATACCTCAGATATACAGTGCACAAGAGGCACAAACTATTGGGGATGTTGTTGAGAGTATTTCGCATATCTATGCAACATTGTATAACAAACAGGCAGAGCATCAAGCATCTATCATTGAGATGGACGATAAGCTTTGTGATCAAGTTATTTCTATTTTTATTGACCTTAGATCTAATTATAGCTATGTTAGTCCTTAATTGGTGGATAAGTGTGGTTTGAGTAAGGAATTGCATAGAGAGTCTTGGTTAGTGCAGTTAGCTACAATTACAAACAAGCGAGTTCATCATTGGGTAAGAACTTGCACATTTGACTTGAAGGTTATGTCTACCGCAGCACATGTAAATGTATTACTGTTGGGATCATATAGTATGTTGTTGGGCATGGGTTGGTTGTATCTTCATAGAACAAAGGTAGAATGTTATGATAAAGCTATTGAGTTTGTTGATGACAATGGGGAACCGAGAGTCTTGTAGGGTAAGGAGAAACCCACATCAGTTAGGATGGTGACAACTATGCAAGCAAAGCGTAGTTGTAGGAAAGGGTGTATGTTATTTGCAATACACATTTATAGTGATAAGGGTAAGGAGGTTGAGGATGCAAATGTGTTGAGAATGTACCTAATTTTGCAGTAGTTCAAGGATGTATTTCTTGAGGATATTCAAGAGTTTCCACCTCGCAGGGAGGTAGAATTTTTTATTGAGTTAGTGCCAGGGGTAACTCCAGCATAAAAAGAACCTCATAGGATGAGCACACTTGAGTTGGTTGAGTTAACGTTGCAATTGGAGGAAATGTTGAACAAGGGATACATTAGGCCAAGTGTATTACCTTGGGGCACATTGGTATTGTTCATGAAGAATAAATATGGTACTCTCGGACTATGCATCGATTACAGGCAATTGACCAAAGTGACCATCAATAATAGGTGCCCTTTGCTAAGGATTACTGACTTGTTCGATCAGATGAAGGGAGAAACAATGTTCTCAGAGATTGCTCTGAGATCTGGATACCATAAGGTACACATCAAAGAGGAGCAAAATTTACAAGATTGCGTTGCGGACTAGGTATGGGCATTATGATTTCATTGTTGTTCCATTTGGCTTGACTAAGGCTCCAACTACAGTTATGTGTTTGATGAATAATGTGTTTCGTCCATATTTGGATAAGTTTGTTATTGTGTTCATTGATGACTTACTGGTATATTCTAAAATCAAGGAAGAACATGTCGAGAATTTAGTAGCAGTGTTGAGGTTGTTGAGAGAGAATCAGTTGTATGCTAAGCTTAGCAAGTGTAGTTTCTTCTAGACTGAGGTACACTTCTTGGGGCATGTTGTCTCCAAGGAGGGCATTGCAGTAGATCTAGAGAAGATAAGGGCCATCATGGAGTGGGAAGCTCCTATGAGTGTGGATGAGGTGATATCTTTCATGGGTTTGGAAGGCTATTATAGGAGGTTTATCAGGAACTTCTCGTAGATTGCTTATCCTATCAAATCACTGCAAAGAAAAGGTAAGAAGTTTTAATGGACTGAGGAGTGTGAGGCTAGCTTTTAACAACTTAAGAAGTTGTTGACACATGCACTAGTGCTACATATTGCAGATCCGGACAAAGAGTTTGTGGTATGCATAGATGCTTGCAAGAGAGGACTTGGTGGAGTCCTTATGCAGGATGGACAGGTGGTATGTTATGAGCCCCAGAAACTAAATGAGAATGAGAAGAACTACCTGACACATGATTTAGAGTTAGCAACGATCATACGTGCATTGAAGATGTGGAGACACTATCTTCTTGGTAGAAGGTTTGTACTTATGAGTGACTAGCTGAATCTGAACACGAGGCAGGCTATATGGTTGGCCACAATCAGTGAGTTTGATTTCAAGATTAGGTACATCAAAGGTAAAGAGAACAAGGTTGCATATGCTATCAATAGGTGTGTACATGTCAATCACTTGGAAGTTATGAGCTCCGTTGGAGCATAATTACAGGATAGGTTTTGTAGGTGTGTTAGCAACATGTCAGGTATATGGAGATTGTGCACAAGTTGCAACAGGGTGTAGGTAAAAGTAGTGGTATAGGTACAGGGGTAGGGGCACAAGGTATGGATTATTGTCTTACGGCATACGGTTTGGTCAGGTTCCGAGACAGGATATATGTATTGGATAATAGTGAGCTCAAGAAGGTGATATTGAGGGAGTTTCATGTGAAACCTTATTCAAGTCACCCAGGTTATCAAAAGACATTAAATGTAGTGAATAGATTTTAATATTGGCTGAATTTGAAGACAGATGTAGTAGAGTTCATGGCTAGATGTTTTGATTGTTAGTGAGTGAAAGTAAAACGTAAGCATCCAGGTGGATTGATACAACCGATTGCGATTCCAGAGTGGAAATGAGAAGTTATTTTCATGGAATTCATCACAGGGTTTTTGAAGCCAATGAGGCAACATGATTCCATTATGGTTATTGTGGACATATTGATGAAGGTTGCACATTTCATTATAGTGAACTCTACATTCTCAGTGAGCGATGTAGCATAGGTATTCATCCGAGATGTCATCAGATTGCATGGTGTTCCGAAGAAGATTGTGTCAGATAGGGATGTGAAGTTCACTTCCAAGTTTTGGAATGAGTTCTTTGCAAGTTTGGGAACAAAGCTAGCATTCAGTACGACTTATCATCCGCAGACAGATGGAAAGATAAAGAAGGTCAATAGGATATTGGAGGGCATGTTGAGGATGTATGTGACGCATCAATAGTGAAAGTGGGAGGAGTATCTTCCACTGGTGGAGTTCGCGTAAAACAACAGTTGTCATGAAGCATTGAGGATGAGTCCTTTTGAAGCATTGTATGGGTGGAGTTGCAACACTCCCATCAGTTGGAGCGATCTGGTTAACAAGGTGTTGATTGGACTAGACATGTTGGCAGACATGGAACATGAAATGCAGGTTATAAAGAAGAATCTAAAGGCAACACATGATAGGCAGAAAAGTTATGAATACAAGAACAGGTTGTTCAAGGAGTTCCACGTTGGGGAACATGTGTACTTGTGCATCAAACCGAAGAAGAGCTCCTTGTGGATTGGATCATGTGCCAAGTTGGCCCCACGGTTTTATGGACCCTTCATTATCATTGAGAGGATTGGGCCAGTAGCCTATCCACTTGCCTCTGACAGTGAAAGTCCATGATGTTTTCCATGTATCTTTGCTTAAGAATTATTTTAAGGATGTTGACGATGTGATTGACTATTCTGTATTGCAGTTGGAACCAGATGGAGAATTATAGTCGGAGCCTCAGTGTATATTATAGAAAAAGGTACTCATGCTCCGGAACCGAGCAATTGAGTAATTTAAGGTGTTATGGAAGCAATTTGGGCCCGATGAAGCTACATGGGAGATGGCGGATCAGATGCGGGCTATGTATCCTTCCTTGTTTTTCGGTTGAGGCAAAGCAATTTTGGCTTGGTGTTTGGGTGTGATTTTGGTATATGTTGTGGTAATTTCTTTTGCATATGTACATATGTATATGGATGTAAATTCCACCACGAGTTGTGTTATAAAGCTCCATTATGCAGTATGTTGTTATGATGTCATGTTATTATGTTATTATGTTGGTTTGTTTTTCAGCAGGGTGATCATCGTAAATACTGCATCGAGATAAGTTATAAAGTTTCAACAACAATATATATTTTTATTACAACAGTTTTGTGGTTATAGGTGTTGTTGAACACCAAGGATGGTGTTCTCCTAAGGGGGAGTATAACGCCCACAAGGCGTTGGAGCGTTCGAGTGAAACGGACGCGCCCTCTAGGCGCATTTAACTGAGGATTTACGATGTTAGCGACGGGCGGGTGATGAGTTGATTGGGTGAATCGGCAAGTGAACGTGTGCCTGGGTGAGGGTGACAAGCTAGCTAGGCGGACATGCAAACTAATTTTGGTAAAATAGCTGAGTATTGGGAAACTCATGAGTTTATATGGGCGGGTGGTCCCAGGTGGGAGCGCCCCACCCCGAGCTGACATGTTAGAATGGTGAAACGTTGAAAGGTTGGGTCGGCTTGGCCATCGACCGAAACCCCCACCTTAGCAAGCAACCATATAAACATATGGAGGTGAGCATTAGCAAAGGCATGAATGGAACAACCATCTGACAAGTCTAATGGTGAGCTCATGGTTGGAGACGAGTTACCTTGGGCGAGCGGAGATGAGACCGCACGATGGGTGTACATTTTGAACGGAGGCAACAGCGCAGTCGAGTGGCGGTAAACACAAGTGCGGTAGGCTTGGCGAGTGACACCGCAGGTCGCACTGTTGGGTGGAAGGCTAAAATGCGGCGAGATGGGCAAACGGGTGTTGGAACCGTGGGCAGGGTGACCCGGTGTATGGGCGCCCACCGTCGGTTGGTGTGGTGAGTTGCAGAGGTGACAAACCGTGCCGAGCAGCAAACGACGGTTGCAGTGGGGCGACATGAGGTGAACGTGCCCACGGTGAACAACGGTGCGTTGGGGAGAAGTGCGATGGGCATGACGAGGCGTTTAGTGGAAACACAGAAGTCGTGTGCGGTGTATTTCAGGTGAGGTTAAACAATGCAGCAGCCCAGGGCCGAGATGAATGACAACCCGAAAATTGTAAAATGCGGTTCGATTGTATCTCTTGCTATTGATTGTTGGTTTAATGTATTTCTGAACATTAAATCATTTTAACATGTTAATAAGATGAATGTTAGGCGTAGTTCAGGAAACAAGTTAATGATGGAAAAAGTTAAGTGTTTGGTTGATGCTGCACATTGGCAAATTCGTGAAAAAAGAATTGAGGGCATGACAGATGGTATCAGAGCAAATTGCAGAGACTAGGTATGTATGCAGTCTGAAGTTATGGAAAATAAATCTTGGATTCATAGTCTGGGTTTCGTAGGCTTGGTGGTTCATGGCAATACCATCCAAGCACTAGTGGACATGAGGGCCACACATAACTTCATGACAACACGACTAGCAAAAGAAGTTGGGCTGATGATTATCCCATCAGATGTGGAGATCAAGGCAGTGAACTCAAAAGCTAGAGTGGTGGGTTTTGCACACGAAGTGCCAGTGAAAATCAAAGACTAGCATGGTTGGTTGGAATTCACAATGATGGAGATGAATGACTTTGACATGATATTGGGGAAGGATTTCTTGAAGGGCAATAGAGCAGTTATTGTTCCCTTCTGCGATGAGGTTATGATGATTGGAGGATCACATACTTGGACTTTGCCTACTCATAAGCAAAGGAAGGAAGTCAAGGTGCAACGTGTTTCTACACTGAGTTTGGAGAAGGCTATGCAGGAGTCAGACATGGAGACATATGCGACAGTTATCAGAGAAGTCAATAGAGATGATGGAGTGGGGGCGCTTGTTCTAGTTGATATTTCCGAGGTGCTGGATAAGTATGAATATTTGATGCCCGATGAGCTACCAAAGAAGCTTCCACCAAGGCGTGTGGTGGACCATAGCATTGAGCTAGAGCTAGGGAAAAACAACCTCCAGCTAAAACTCCTTATCGGTTTTCAAGGCCTGAGTTGGAGGTCCAGTTGAAACGACATATAAAGGAGTTAACTGATGTGAGTTTTGTTCGGCCTTCAAGGTCCCCCTATGGAGCTCTAGTATTGTTCCAGCAAAAGAAAGATACAAATGAGTTACATAGGTGATGTGATTATCATGCTCTCAACAAGAAAATGATAAAAAACAGGTATCCTTTTCCATTAGCTACAGATTGCTTCGATAAGCTTGCGAAAGCCTGAGTGTTTCCAAGCTCAATTTGAGGCATGGGTATTATTAGGTGTGTATAGTGGAAGGAGATGAGAAGAATATTGCGATCGTAACAAGGTATGGAAGCTTTGAATTCCTTGTTATGCCATTCGGGTTGTGCAATTCTCCTGCCACATTTTTCACTTTGATGAATGATGTACTACGTCCATACTTGGATTCGTTCGTAGTAGTGTACTTGGACGACATCGTGGTGTACAATGATAACATGGAGGATCATAAGAAACACTTGGCTTTGGTGTTTGAGCCACTGAAGAAGGGTCAGTTGTACTTAAAGAAGTCAAAGTGTGTGTTTGCCCAGACCGAGATTCTGTTCCTTGGACACATTGTGGGTCAAGGGTACATACAGATGGAGCAGAACAGGGTGAAGGTGATTAAGGATTGGGTTGAACCGAAGAATGCCGATGATATGAGGGTTTTTTTGGGCATGACCAACTACCAATGGAAGTTTGTGGATGGGTTTTCCAAAGTAACATCATCACTGTAAGTGTTAGTTGTGTTGAGGAAACCTCCAACATGCATCATAAACTAAAATACCCTTGCAGGCTTTGCAAGGGTGACCACTTCCTTATCAATTGTCCTGGTATTCCAAAGGTCTTGGAAGTATGGTCAGAAAAATCTCATCAAATTTCCATTGATCCATCAACCAGTGATAGTCAGGTTCCTGGGAAAAAGGGTAAAGTTAGGTTTCCTTGTAATTTATGCAAAGGGAGTCATCAAACTCACATTTGCCCTCACATGGATAAAGCCTCAAAATTGTTGGAAAACCTTAATGTTCCATAGCAAGAATTTCCAACTGGTTACCATAAAATTTCTCCCAACCTACCGTCAACTAACGGAGTGATTGATCTAATTTCAAGTACAGTCGATCCCACTTTTCCATTGGAGAGTGAAACTTGTATCACTCAAGTTGATGATCCATTAGTTGATCAAGTGGTCGATTCAATTTCACATTCGGTCGATCCCACTCTCCCTTTAGAGAGTGAACTTCATATCACTCAGGTTCTTTTTGTTACATCAGATTCCTCTACGCCTGGGGGTATTTCACCTATTTCTACAGAACCCCCTCCAAGTACTGAGGTCTTTTCATTTGACTGGAATAGATTGACAGAACCTTGTCTTCCTTCCTCCATCCCTTTCCAAATCATTATCAAGGTTGGTGGTAGGGACATGCATCGCACACAGGTAGATGAAGGTGCTTCTGTTAGTATTTTATCCTCAACTGCTTGGAAAGCTTTGGGTTCCCCTCAGCATGTGCCTATTACGCAGAATCTGAAAGATTTTAACAGAACCATTAGTGAACCTTTAGGGATCCTTCCTAGGTTTTCTATTACCTTGGAAGGTAAAACTGTTTGTATTGATCTTATGGTAGTTCGAGGTCCCTTGGATTTCAATTTACTCCTTGGGCGAGACTATGTTTATGCAATGAAAGTTGTCGTATCGACACTCTTTCGCGTGATGTCTTTCTCTCACAATGGAAATATTGTGACTGTAGACTAGCTTTCGTTCCCTAGTATTTTTTCAACTACCAATAATATAACACCCCTAAATGTTCCTGATTCTAAAGTGGTATCTACCCTGCCACGGGTTAATTATGTGGCAACTGGTCCCATGTTTTTAGTTACCGATGTAAGTGAGCCTCTCACTGTTTGCTCATCTTCCTTTGATTTAGATCCGGTGATTGACATGGAAAACTCTATGGCATTATTTGAATGCGATGTTCTTATCCCTTTTGATTCCCTTGACATGTGTTCCTTCCAGAGAACTATTCTTCCTTCTGATGAAGACCTCTTGGAAGCCATGATCAAGGTGTGTCCATTGACATGTCTTTCTTCCAGTTGGAAGCCATGATCAGTGAGCACGAGGATAGTTTTTTTCCTGTATCAACCTCTTTAAAAAATGAAACAGGTTGTCATGAGGATAGTTCTTTTCCTGTGTCAACCTCGTTAAAAAATGAATCAGTTGGTCTCGAGCATAGTTCCTTGTCTTGTGTCAAGCTCGTTAAAAAATGAATCAAGGATTTTAGAGCATAAATCCTTGTCTTGTGTCAAGCTCGTTAAAAAATGAATCAAGGTTTTTAGAGTATAGTTCCTTGTTAGGTAGATTGTAGAGATTAGTTATGAGCATAGTTCCTTATCTTGTGTCAAGTTCGTTTAAAAAATGAAACAAGGGTTTTGAGGATAGTTCTTTTCCTGTGTTAACCTCACTAAAAAATGAAACAACTCCCACGAGTCTTTCCAAGATTTCGAAAGTAAACCTTCATTTCATCCACGTGGTTGAATGCAATGAAGCTTGGGGGGCATGTACCTTGATTTGCATCATTATGCTGGGGGCATGCGAACTTAAAACAAGCATAGTTTTTCATTTCAAGCTTGCGTAAACATGAAACCGAATCCGAGCATAGTTCTTTTCCTGTGTCAAGCTCATTAAAAAATGAAAAAAATCCTCCTCTATTTGAGTCGAGAGTTTGACTAGATCTCATAAATGTTAAGTTGTATATTTAGGTTAGTTATTTCAGTTTTTTGCATAATTTTCTTACAATTTTAGGTCGAGTCTTTCAAATGATCTCATAACTGAACCTTCATTTCATCCAACTGGTTGAATGAAATGAAGCTGGGCAGCATGCACTCTAGCAGTTATGCTTAGGGGGCATCAAGCACAGTTTTCTCTCTGTTTCAAGCTTGTGTAAAAATGAAACTACTTTGAAGCATAGTTTTTCTTTGTTTCAAGCTTT